>SZWC01022267.1:15157-33089 GCA_023375785.1 Penium margaritaceum | reverse complement strand
GCATAACACTCTGAATTGATAGTGTCCCATGTGTGTTCGAAACGCGGTTTTGGGCACATCACATCATGTGATGTTGATTCGATGGTACCCTTAAGACAAATCCAAGGATGAAAATACGTTTGCGCCTTGGAGTTGGTCAAAAAGGTCCTCAATCCGCGGTAAGGGGAATCAATTTTTCACCGTCATCTTGTTCAACGTCTGGTAATACATGCACATGCGTAAACCACCGTCCAATCTATTCAAAAAAATGATCGGCGCACCGTACGGCGAGCTACTGGGCTCGGTCCACCCTTTTGCAAGGTATTCTTTGATTTGGCGTTTGGCCTCTTGCCTTTCTACTGGTCTAAGGCGATACATGGGTCTGAACGGAGGAGTCGCCTCCGGTTGCAGCAGAATCATGTGGCCCATGTGTCTTTCTGGTGGAAGCCCAGCCGATAGGTATTGGAATACATCCGAGAACTACGTCAATAGGGATTTGATCTCTTGTGGCGTGTCTTCCTTCACGTCGTCCTCCACTTTCTACAGCTCAGCCAAGATGTGTCAACAACAATGTCGAATACGTCTCTTGACCTGCATTGTAGACAAGCTGGCATGGACTTTGAGTCGAGTCAGTGACAATTCCGTACTCGGAATTAACCCAAAGCGACGCTACCCCTTTCGGAGTATCAAGCGCCTTGATTCAAAGCACATCAAAGATTTGTTTTTGCGAAGAGAGTGATTGCCTAGCACCACGTCAAACGGGTCAAGAAGGTTGAGTACCTTCAACGTGACACTCTGATTATAACCTTGAATACAGATTTTTGCCTTACAGGTATCGATCACAGGTACTATACGGTTTTCACCGACAACAACTGCGCCATCCGATGGCTCATACTTTTGGCCTACCTGTCAGGTAAAGCTAAGACTAACAAAGGAGTCGTCTCCTCCAGTATCAGCCAGTATACTCACGAGAGCACCAGCTAGGTTTCCTTTGAGCTGCATTGTCAGATTACCTCCACTCTTCTGAGTAAACAGGCTCGACGACGGCAAGCCGGAATCTGTACAACGAGGGTTGCAACTCCCATGATTCCCCCACTCGAGTCCACATCTTGTGGGCACGTGTGAATTCAACTAGCACCTTCTAGTCTTTAAATTTGACTGGTTCGAAATCGTCGACCAAAGGTACCGCAAACGTGACTGAACTCGTTGCTTTGAGGGCGTTTGCTTCAATCACTGTGTCACACAATTCTTGCATAGTGGTCGGTGTCCCCACCACTAAGCATGTACGATCATGCATCTCGTCTAGAGACGCAAGGTTTAGTGGGCAATGTCGGTCTGTAAGTGTAGAATGCGGTTCAACAACAGGAGAGAAAACAATAGAGAAATTTGAACTCATCCAAAACTCAAATTTTCTAACATCCTCATCTGAAAACATGAGTCCACACTCGTGATCCAGCCTTACCCCTGAGTGCTCCCGATTAAAGTCACTCAAGGGTGGGGAAAACCTGTCCCACGGCCTTGTCCGTTACCACGGCTGGGCCCATTGCCGCGACCGCGATCCTGTCCACAGCCCTGTCCGCAGCCTCCTGCCGCACCATCCCAACGAGGTGCTGCTGCTGCAGCAAATGCCGCGGCCTCTTGTCCACCACCAGTAGCCTCAGGGTACGGAGCCCTAAAGTGGCCCAGCTGCATGCAGTTGTGACAAAGCCCTTTGGGAAAGGCTGTGTTGCGACGCTCACGCACAGCCTACAGCTCGTCATTCTCGCGGCGGCGCTTGTTGTTGGGGCCCTTGTGTCCACCAACCTTCTTGGCTGGAGGGTTTGCGGGCTGCTTTCCCTTGACCCCACCTCGTTGTACAGCTGACCCACCAGCCCCTGCATTGTCCATGCGCATGTTGCAGCCTTGCTGTGCACGTACGTTCGGCCGTGCATCAGAGTAGTGCTTCGGGTTCGCCGGATACACTTTGCTCATGTAGTCACGGAACGCCCTCCAGCTTGTCCAAACTTGGCCAGTGGCTGTCATGGTGGTCTTAACCTTCAGCTTCTCACTGGCTAGACCAACGCGCAAGTACTCCAATAGCATGCACTCCGGGTACTTGAAGGTCTGAATCCCATCGCCCTCGGTGAAGCTTTTGGCTTCCTCCACGAGTGCGGTGAACTCGCTCAAGTACGATTCGGGCGACCTCCCCAGCTGCATGAAGTCCGTCATGTGGAAGGCGCGTTGCGCCTCCTCATGTTGGGTGCACTTCTTGCGCATGGTCGCGAAGAAGGCCTCCCAAGGCATGGGTTGCCACTGGAGGTACGGCTGCTGCGCACTCCACTCCTTGACCACATACTTGAAGAGTTTGTCTTCAAGCCGCATCGTGGCAAGGTCGCCCTACTGGCTGAGTAGAGCCTTGTGGACACATAGGACGTGCTCCATGCAATTCAGCTAGTCGGTTAGCTTCATGCCCTTCCGGAAGATCTCCACACTGTGGAGGAAGCACGTGTTCACGACCGACCCCGAATTCGTTGAGGTAGGCAAGTCGTTGCTGTCACCGACAATGGCATCCGAAGCTATGGCACACTGCGCTTGCTACTGCATTCACACCTGGGTCATGCTCTACAACATCTTGTGGAGGTCGTTGCCTCGGCGGCTTGCCTCACGGGCGGCCAGGCACTGTAGCTGGCGACCACGGTCGAGGTTCGTGATGCTCTGCCCGACGTGGGCCAGCAGGTTGGCGAACACGATCTTGAGCGCTGATGTCGTCAGAGCATCGGTGATAGCCTCCAGTGCCTCGCGTTATACGTGCACCCTTACCCAGTGCAGGAGGGTACGGTTCATGAACACGCCTCCAAGGAGTCCCACGTTTCAGAGGAAACTGTCATGAGCGACGACGCTCGAGTGGGCGCTGCCCTGCCCCATTGCAGCCACATCGTAGGAAGGGGGGTCCGCCCCCATTTCTCTGAGTGGTACCATATCTCCACCGTTGGTGGTGATCTTGAGTCGGCCTGCCGCCTCAGCAACAAACTCTGCAAGCCTATGACGGTCATCGCGAATTGCCTTCCCGGCGACGTCGTCCAGCTTGTTCTCGCGGGAACTTCCCATGTGGTTGCTTTTAGCGCCCTTGCTGCTCTCGGCAGTCTCGCTGCCGTCGGCAGCTTCAGGCGATGCGGCGGGCGCCTTGCCCTTCTTGAGCAATTGGCTCAATTTTGCCATATGATGATGGCGATGGTCGCGATCCTCGTCACATTTGCCATCGTCAGCGTCGTGCTCTTTGTCGGGGTTCCCCTCCAGGAGATCCTCCTCCATCGCGTTATCTGTCGCGTGGGAGTCGCCCATGTGCGCGTCGACGTGCTCGTCGAGCACCTTTTTGCCTCCGCACGCTTCTCGGTATCACCGAGGTTGGCTTCGGTTGCCTTCGACGGTATAGTTGCCTTTGGTGGTATGATTGCCTTGGGGTTGGCAACCCTACTTGCGACGGCGGCTCCCAAAATTGGAGTTTGTCGAGAGCTCGTGGTGAGGCCGCCACCACCTTGCCGCTGTTGGTCTTGGACGGCCTGGCAGTTGCCATCTCGTCGCCCATGTAACTAGCACGTGAAGACCGTTGTGAGGATCACTCCACAACTTAAAGGAGGAATCGCCTCCTATGTTATTGCTCTCACGATCGGTGAGGTAATTTTAATTTATATCTCTACTTTTCAGGGCCGCCACGTCGGCACAAGGTCGTGGGTTTTGAAACTAGTCTTTGCAAGCCCTGACTCACAGTGATTGGCAAGGACTAGTACCTAGGCAAATAGAAATTACAAGGCAAGGAAATGACAAGGGATGTGAGTGTCGCTCACAAAGCAAGAGCAAAGAGTGCAAAGAGAAATTCTAAAAATTCTTAACAAGTCTTTCACTCTTTCTTCTACTTCTTGTCTTCTCTTGTCTTCTTGTCTTCCTTGGTCTTCTCTTCACGCTCCTTGATGCCTCTTGCGTTCTTGAGCGACGTCTCCCTTGAGCCGGCGGCGTTGGCGAGCCGCCAAAACTCTTCAAGATGTCACTTTCCTTCTTTTTAGGATGCTCTTAGGCCATGAGAGTCCCTAAGCTTGGAAAGGGGCGCTGTCCCAGTTTTTAAATGAAGGAGTTTTGAAGGAGCCTTGAAAATGGGGAGGATTTTGTGCTTTTGATAGTGGGAACTCCCCATCCCGTCCCACAAAAATCCACCTAGCCCTCTCGAAGCAAGGAGAGGCTGTAAGGAAGAGTCTCCACCAAGTAGATCTATTTTCAAGCTCTCTAACGCACTTTACGGCACTTCAATCCGTGAGGTGTAGATGTCGTAGTCCCTTCTGGCATTTCTGCTGCTGCTTGCAGCTGCCGGCGGCAATTTATATGTGTCGTAGCCGCTGTGTTCGTCGAACCCTTGGTTGTGAGGGTCATCTAGCTCTGAGAACCACTGTAATGCATTGAATCTCCAGCTTCTGCTCTGAAGTCGTCGTTGGAGTTTGCAGAATGGCGTTCTCAGTCTGCATTAGGGGTTTACCCCCTTTGCAAGACTGAGGGGCAAATGTCATCAACGACTCAGAGCAGGGAGACTCGAATATTTTGAGTCTCCGGAGTTCTACTTCTGTTTGAAACCTTATCCCTGGTTTTAGGACCGGAATCGGGGATTTTTGCCTCGAACTCGTGCGTTCGCACGAGTTGTTTCATTATTTCTTATGTCGAAGTTTGTCGCAAACGAATTCCGATTTACATTTTGACGCTCCGGCGCGAAATCGTCGCGTGCGAGGCATGCTGGCGATTTCGCGCCAGTTCTCTTGCCTCTCCTCCACCGTCCCCTCCCTTGTCCTCGCTCGCGCGCTTGTGAGGAGGGCCAGCGGGGGCGAGGGCACAAGGTCACGAGGCCTCGCCCTCCAGGCCCTTGTGGGCCCTCAGCCGCCGATCACGCTGAGGCCGCGATCGGCGGCTGGCGACTAGCCGGCCGGTCGCTTGGCTGGCCGCCGGCCGTCCAGCCGGCCGGCAGCAAGCTGGCCGGCGGCCAGCAAAATGCTAGCCGCCGTCCATCCCTCGCTGACGCGAGGGGTAGTGCCCAACCACCCCTCGTTTCAGCGAGGAGGGAGTGACAAACCGGCCCTCCCGCTACACTCCTAGCACAAGGTTGTTGGTGACGATTGCCCCCAGGGTGACGAGGAGGGGAAAACTGCTCGAGCGAGCTGTGGACGCCATTCTGCAAACTCCGACGACAACCTAAGTATAGGAGCTGGAGGTTCTGATCCATTATAGTGGTTCCTAGAGCCAGAAGACCCCCGCGACCAAGGGTTCAATGGAAACGGCGGCTACGATAGAGGACGTCGCCGGTAGCTACAAGTAGCAACAAAAATGCCAGAAGGGACTACGACATCTATAATTGATGGATTGAAGTGCCGTTAAGTGTGTTAGAGAACTAGAAAAGGGCTTTACTTGATGAATCCTCTTCTCTCCAGTCCCTACTCACCTCTAGGGGGCTAGGAGGATTTTTGTGGGACGGGGTGGGGAGTTCCCACCTCCAAAAACCACCAAATCTTCCCCGTTTCAAGGCTCCTTCAAAACCCATTCAACCAAAAATTGGGGAAGCATCTTTTCAGAATACCAGAGGCTCTCACGACCTCACACGCTAAGGAGAAAAAGAAGGAAGAGGCCCAAGGCTTTTTTTTTGGAGGCCTTTCTACCACCGTGAGGCACAAGGGAGCCGTCGGCAAGGAATACAAGAGGCGTTAAAGAAGTGAAGAGGAGGCCAATGAAGACAAGATGATAAGAAGAAGACAACTGGAAAGAAGTTCAAGGACTTGTTCAGAATGTGTAGAAATTCTTTCCTACTCTTAACATTTGTTTTGTGAGCGGTACTCACACGTCTTGTCATTTCGTTGTGCAGTAATCGTCTGATTTCCTAGGTACTAGTCCTTGTCAATTGCCATGTGTCACGGCTTATGAAGAATAGCTCCCAAACTCATGCCCTTGTGCAAACGTGGTGGCCTAGGAAAATAGAAGTTAAATTTATTGTTGCCTCACCAATCATGAGAGCAAGATTTTAGGAGGCGATTCCTCCTCAAATTTGTGAGGCGATCCTCCTAACGGCCTTCACGTGCTAGTTGAATGAGCAATGAGATGGCTAGTGCCGGACCGTTCAAGACCAAAAAGGACAAGGTGGTGATGGCCTCACCACACGCCCTCAGCGGACTCCAAAATTTGGGAGCCGTTGTCGCGAGCACGGTTGCCAAACCAAAACCAATCGTACCGCTGAAGGCAACCGGCACCAACCTCGGCAACACCGAGACGCGTGCGGAAGCCGCAAAAGTTCTCGACGAGTACGTTGACGCAAAGGTGGGCGACCCCCATGCGACAGGCGACGCGTTGGCGGAGGATCACCCGGACAGGGACCCCGACAAAGAGCTCGAGTTAGCATTTACCAATCTGCGGGCTCACGTCGGGAAGAGCATAACAGACCTCGACCGTGATCACGAGCTGTAGTGCTTGGGCGCCCATGAGACAAGCCGCCGATGCAACGACCTCTGTAAAGCGTTTCAGAGCGTGACCCAGGTGCGGATGCAAGAGTAAGCACAGCGCGTCGTAGCTGCTGATGCCACTGTCGGTGGCAGTGACGACTTGCCTACACTGACGACTTTGGGGCCGGTCATGAACATGTCCTTCCTCCACGACGTGAAGATCTTTCAAAAGGGTGTGAAGCCGATCGACTGGTTGAATCACCTGAAGCACGTACTACGTGTCCACAACGCTCCACTCAGGCAGTGGGGTGACCTTGCCACGATGCGCCTTGAAGACAAGCTCTTCAAGTATGTGGTCAAGGAGTGGAGTGCTTAATAGCCGTACCTCGAGTGGCAGCCCATGCCGTGGGAGGCTTTCTGCGTGATCATGCGTAAGAAGTGCACACAGCGTGAGGAGGCACATCGAGCCTTCCACATAATCAAGGACTTCAGGCAGCTGGGTTGCTTGCTCGAAGCCCACTTGAGCGATTTCAATGCACTCATAGGCATTAACCAACCATTGCCAGGCATGGTCGACATTACCTAGATATTTCTTTCCAATTCCATGCATTACCATGCGTTGCCGGGTATTGCCAAGCTTTGCCAGGAATTGCATAGGTAGTGCTAGGGATTTCCATGCATTTCTAGACGTTCCCATGCATTACAATGCATTCCCTAGGTATTGACAGGAATTTCTGGGCATTTCCCAAGAATTGGTAGGCATTGCCATACATTCCCAAGCATTGCCTAGGCATTGCCAAGCATTACCTAAGCATCGCCTATTCATTAGAAGGCATTGCGTAGGCCTGGTCAGGCAATGCCAGGCCTTTGCAAAGCATTATTGAGGTAGTACATAGGCATTGCCAGGCACCAACAAGCATTGCCTAGGCATTGCCAAACATTTTCGCGCATTATCCAAGGATAATCTGGCATGTTCTAGGAGTTGCCATTCATTACAATGCTTTCCTAGGCATTGTCCAGCCAATTCTAAGCACTGCCTTGGCATCACCACAATTTGTGTGGCATTTTTTTTACATTGTAAAACATCATGAGATAATGTTTAGGCATTTTCCTGGTATTTTCCACACATTTTGAGGCATTTTTGGGTATTTTCTAGGCATTTGCATGGCATTGCCAATACTTGCAAGACATTGCACATGCATCTCCTGATATCGCCTACACATTCCCAGGCATTACCTAGGCATTTTTAGGCATTACCCAAGCATTTCCCAATCTTAGCGATACATTTGTAGGCATTACCGAAATAGCCAGGTATCGTTATCTATTGCCCAAGCATTGGTAGGTATCACCACGCAACCCCATGCATTGCCCACGTGGTGCAAGGCATTGCCAGATATTCTCCAAGTAATTTTGGACATTGTCCAGTATTCCCACGCGTTGCCACACATTGCCAGGCATTGTCCAAGTAGTAGTAGATATTACCAGGCATTGCTAGGCATTGTCCAAGCATTTTTTATGCATTTCTTGGCACTACACATGCATTGCTTGGAATTCATAAGCTTTGAACTGGCATTTCCATGCACTTTCCAAGCATTACCAAGCATTACCAAGAATTACCAAGAATTGCCAAGGTGTTTCTAGGCATTGTGCAGGCATTGCCAGGCATTGACAGCCATTTCCTAGACATTGCTGGGCATTTTGAGGCATTGCGCGGGTACTACTACAAGGCCATGTGACGCACTAAATGTGTAAAGTTGAGCATTTCCCAAGCGTTCAAATGCATGGCCTATGCATTGTCAAGCATTCCCATCCATTGCCAGATGTTGGCAGGCATTTCATAAGCATTTTCCGCAAGTTGTCAGGTGATGTCATGCATCACCATGCACTACCTGGGCATTTTTGGGCACTGTTAGGCATTGCTTTGCCTTGTCCATGCATTGGCGTGAATTGCCAAGCATTGCTTATGCACTGCCAGGCATTGACGAGCATCACTTAGGTTTTCTCTAGGCGTTGCGAAGACACTAGCCAACATTCATCAGCATTATCCATGCATTGTCCATGCATTTCAAG
This sequence comes from Penium margaritaceum, assembly GCA_023375785.1. NCBI lineage: Eukaryota > Viridiplantae > Streptophyta > Zygnematophyceae > Desmidiales > Peniaceae > Penium > Penium margaritaceum. The sequence continues at coordinate 24,597 of SZWC01022267.1, read as the reverse complement.
CAATACCATGCATCATTTGATATGGAATAGGTACTTCCATACATCATTGATACGTTTCCAGGCATTGCCAGGCATTGTACAGGAGTTAACATGCATCCTTAGGCATTTTTTAGCATTGCAAGGCATTGTCCGAGCATTCACATGTAGTGCCTGGCATTTTCCAGGAGTTATCAAGCATTAACAAGCCTTTTCTGGCATTTCCTAAGCATTAGAAGGCATATCATTGGCATTGCAAGGCACTATGAGGCATTGCCAAGCATTTACATAGCATTTCTTAGGCATTGCTAGGCGTTGCCAAGCATCATCCCTACATCACCAAGCATTGTAATACATTGCCCATGCATTGCTTGTCATCGCCCACAAATTATTTGGCATTCTTAGGCATTACCCAAGCATTTCCCAAGCATAGTGAGACATTTGAAGGCATTGCCAAAAACAGCCAGGTATTGCTATGTATTGCCCAAGCATTGGTAGGCATCACCATGCAATACCATGCATTACCCATGTAGTCCAAGGCATTGCCAGACATTCTCAATGTATTTCTAGGCATTGCCTGGGATTTCCCGGTGTTGCCACACATTACCAGACACAGTCCAAGTATTACTATATGTTACCATGCATTTCTAGGCATTACCCAAGCATTTGTAATGCGTTCTTTGGCATTGCACACGCATTGCTAGGAGTTTAAACGCTTTGAACTGGCATTGCCATTCATTGTCCAAGCATTACAAGGCATTGCAAGAATTTCTAAGGTGTTTCCAGGCATTGTGCAGGCATTGCCAGGCATTGAAAGCCACTTCCTAGACATTGCTGGGTATTTTGAGGCATTACGCGGGTATTACAAGGCAATGCATAGCACTAAATGTGTATTGTCGAGCATTTCCCAAGCATTAAAATGCATGGCCTATGCATTGTCAAGAATTGCCATCCATTTCCATGCGTTGGCAGGCAATTCATAGGTATTTTCCATGCGTTGCCATGCATTACCATGCACTACATAGGCATATGTGGGCACTGTTAGGCATTACCAGGCATTGTCCATACATTGTTGTGCATTTCCAGGCATTGCCATGCCTTCCAAATCATTGCTTGTGCATTTCCAGGAATTGACAAGCGTCACCTAGGTTTTCTCTAAGCGTTGCCAAGACACTACCCAACATTCATCAGCATTATCCATGCATGCCCATGCATTTCAAGCAATACCATGCATTGTTTGAGAAATAATACGTATTGCCAGACATTGATACATTTCTAGGCATTGTCAGGCATTGCACAGGAGTTAACACGCATTGTCAGGAATCATTGAGCATTAACAAGCATTGTTTGGAATTTCCTAAGCATTAGAAGGCATAGCCTTGGCATTGCAAGGCACTATGAGGCATTTCCAAGCATTAACCTAGCATTTCTCAGGCTTTGCCAAGCATTACCCCTTCATTGCCAAGCATTGCGAGCCATTGCCTGACATGGTCAGGAATTACACAGGCATTGCAATGAATTTCTAGGCACTTCCTAGGCTCTTGCAGGTGTTTCCAGGCATTACCAAGGCATAACAAGTCATTGCCAAACATTGGACACGCACTGCTAGGCATTACAAGACATTACGCAGAAAATTCCCATCCATTTTCATGCATTGCAATGCATTGCTTATGCATTAACCAGGCGTTGCCATATGTTTATAGTGATTGCCAAGGATTGTCAAGCATTGCTACAGGTTGCTCAGGCATTGTGAGGTATTGCCATGCATTATCAGGAAATTTCCAGGTTTTTTTTAGCATTACCAGGTATTGCCTAGACATTTGCAGATATTGTCAAGGCATTCCCATGTGTTGCACAGCCTTTTCCAAGAATTTTCCAGGCACTTTTTGAGCATTACCAAACATCTCTAGGTATTGTCCACGCATTACCATGCATTACAAAACATGGCCATGCATTGCGAGGCATTGCCCAAGTATTGTTAGGAAGTTTCATGCATTGCAAGGCACTACAAGGCATTGCCAGACAATGCCCAGGCATTACCATGCAATGCGAAGCAATGCTCAGGCATTTCAAGGCATTGCCAAGCCTTCTCGGGCATTGCTAGGCATTGACGAGGCATTCTCAAGCATTGCAAGGAATTGCACTAGCATTGCCAGAAGTTTCCGCACATGCCCAGGCATTACGTTCCATTTTCCGGGATCGCTTAGGCATTGGCCACATATTGCCAAGCATTGTAAGGCATTGTCCATGAATGCAGGAGCAATTCTAGGCATCGCCAAGGATTGTCCTGGAATTGCTATGGTTTTCTAGGCATTGCATAGGCATTGCTACGATTTTTCAGGTGTTTTCTAGCATTGCAAGGCATTTCCCGTGTATTGCCATGCAGTGTCTAGCATTGTCCATGCATTGCCAAGCTTTGTCTTGCACTACCTAAGCATTATGAGGCATAATCCTCGCATGGCCAGGTTTTCACCCAGCATTGCCCAAGAATTGCAAGGCACTGCTATGCATTGCCCGTGTATTGCCAGGCATTGCCAGAGATTTCCAGGGTATCGCTATATATTGTTATGCATGGCACATGCATTTCCATGTATTTCTAGGCATTGCCTAGGCATTTCCATGTATTACCAGGAATAACCTTGCATTTCCAAGGCATTTCCAGTCACAGCTAGGCATTGCAAGGCATGACTCAGGCAGTGCCCAGGGATTTTCAGGCATTGTAACACACTGTTTTGGCATGTAAATGCATTTCTCGGCGTTATTAAAGCAATGTCGGGAATCGCCAGGCGTTGCCCAAGCATTGCCGGGTATTGCTAGGCATTGCTAGGCATGTTCCATGTGTTTCCAAGCATTACCCATGCATTACCATGGATTGTAAAGGCATGCCTATGTATTGCCGAGCTTTGTCCAATCATTGGCAGGTATTGCTCGGACATTTCCAGGAAAATCTAGGCATTTCTACGCACTGGAAGGCATTGCCACCCACTGCCCAAGCGTTGCCAGACAATGCGAGGTATTGCCAAGGCATAGCCATAGCATTGGAAAACATTACCAAATAATGTGAGACATCGCGAGGCATTGCAAAGCATTGCCAAGCATTGTCTAGGCATTGAGAGGCAATGCCAGGCCTTGTGCAGCATTGCCACGCATGGTCTAAGCATTCCCATGTAATGCCAAACACTACACTAGCACTACCAAACATTGCTAAGCATTGCCTAGGCAATGCTTTGCATTGATCGGCATTACCAAACACTTCTAGGCATTCCCATGAATTTCCTATGCATTTCCCGGGAATTTCCAAGCATTGCAAGGCATTGTCCATGCATTCATAAGTATTACTAGGCATAGCCAAGAATTGCCCATGCATTGTTGAACACCGCCAGGCATCACTAGGCATTGCCATGCATTGCACATGCATTGTCGTAGGCATTTGCATATGCATTGTCCGGCATTTCACGACATTGCCCATGCATTTCCATGTAGTGCCTGACATTGTCCAGGCATTGCCAAGCATTTTTTGAAATTGCCCAATAATTATAATGCATAGTCCAAGCATTGCCAAGCACTGCAAGGGATTTCTAGGCATTGTTTCAACATTCGCCAAGCATTTTCAGGCATTACTATGCATGGCCCATGCATTGCCATGCATTGCTGGGCATTGTCGGTGCATTTCCAAGCATTGTGTGGCATTGCACTAGTATTGCGAGACATTTACATGAGTCGCATAGACATTACTTTGCATTTCCCAGCATTGCTCAAGCAATGGCAGACATTGCAAGACATTGTCCAAGCATCACCAAGCATTGCAGGGCATTGTCCATGCATTCATAGATAATACTAGGCACCCAGGCACTACATAGGCACTGCCAGGCATGGCCACACGTTGCCATGTTTTGTCGAGCATTTCGGCATTACTCGGGTATTATCCAAGCATTGTCAGGCATTGCCATACATTGCCCGTGCATTTTCATGCATGGCCCAGGGATTGTCGAGTACTGACAAGCATTACCCAGGTATTGCTAGGCATTGCCATGCATTGCAAGGTTTTGCCACGTATTGCAAGGCGTTTCCAGGCATTGACTAGTCATTGCCGAGCATTGCAAGGCATTGCCTATGCATTTTTAGACATTACCACATCATCTCTTGGTATTCCTAGGTGTTGCTCAGCATTTCCCAAACATTGTCGGGCATTGCACAGGCCTTTCTAGGCATTTCCAAGCACCACCAGGCTTGTAACGTGTTATCCAAGCATTACTTTGGCATTACTAGGCATTTACGTACATGGCCTAGGCATTACCAGGCATTTCCCAAGCATCGCCAGGCATGACCATGCATGGTGTAGGTACTTCCAAGTATTGTCAGGCTTTTCCTGGTATTGATAGGCACCGTCAAGCATTGTCCAGGCTTTTCCCTGCATCACCAGATGTCGCCAGGTGTTGCTAGGTATTACACTGTCATTTATTGGCATTGTTGGACATACCATAGGCATTGACATTACAAGGAATTACGCAGGCATTGTCCCTGCATTTTCCAGGCGTTGCCAAGCATTGCTGACATTCTCCAGCCATTTTCAAGGGATTACCAACCATTGTAGGGCATTTCTTGCATATTGCATGGTATTCTCCAGGCATTTTCATGCATTCCATATGCATTACCAGGCGTTGAGAGATATTGTCAAGTCATTCTTAAGAATTGCCAGGTTTAACTGGGTATTGCCAGTCATTGTCCAGGCATATCCGAGCATTGTCTATGCATTGTTCACACATTGCAAGGCATTGTGAGCCATTGCCTAGGCGCTTTCATGCATTGCCCAAGCATTGGCAGGTATTGCTGGGCATTGCAAAGCATTTCCAGGCATTGCCTGTGCATATTTAGGCATTACAAGTGCATTACCAGACATTTCCACGCTCTACACAGACATTTCCAGGTATTGCGAGGCCTTCTCCAAGCATTTGAAGACATTGCCAACCATTAGCCAAGCATTTGCAAGCATTGCCACGCATTTCCATGAATTTCCAGGCATTGCAAGACATTGATAGGCATCGCTTGTGCATTGCATAGCATTATAACCCATTTTCCTAGGCATTGTCGAGCATTGCCATTCATTATCCAAGCATTTGAAGGCATTGCCATGCAGTTCCCATGCATTGCCAGGCATTTCCCAGGCATTGCCAGGCTGTCCCTGGAATTACCTGGTAGTACGTATGCACTCCAAGGCATTTCGACGCGTTGTCTTGTACTGCACACACGTTGCCAGGAATCAACAAACATTTCTCACACATAGCCAGGCATTATTAGGCATCACCATTCATTGCAAGGCATTCCATATGGATTACCATGCATTGCCAGGCATTACCCATGCCATGACAAGGCATGGCTAGGCATAACATGGCATTGCCTAAGCACTACCTGGAGTTTCTAACAATAACCTAGGTGTTATCTAGGCATTTGAAGCAAATGCTATGCATTGGAACACATTTCTAGGAATTACCAAGGGCATTGCAAGGCATCGCCAGGCATTGCATACACCTTGCCACACATTCTCATGCATTGCCAAGCATTGGAGAGCATTGCACATGTATTGCCATATATTTCCTGACATTACCTAGGCATTTCCATGCTTTTACAATAGTTATCTAGCATTGCCTATGCATATTGAGGTATAGCCAAGGCATTGCCAGACACTTCAAGCAATTTCCAAGCATTGGCCAGGCACAGCTAGGCATTGCCAGATATGACCCAAGAATTACACATGCATTGCCAGCCATTGCTAGACATTGCCTAGGCATTGTCAAGAATTACAAGGGGGTTTTCTAGGCTTTGTCCAAGCATTGCCAGCCATCGCCACGTATTTCTCAAATAATGACATGCATTGCCAGGTGTTGCTCGGCATTGACCCGCCATTTCTAGGCCACTCATAGGCATTTCCATGCATTACCAAGCATTACCATGCATTTCCAGGCATTTTCCAGGCATCGCCTGGAATTTCCATGCATTGCCAGGCATTGGCGAGGTATTGCCAAGCATTTCCACTCATTGCTTTAACATTANTTCATGTGATTGAACACAGCTGTGCTGAGGAGTGAAGTGAAGGAGCAAGGGTTGCACCGATTAGTGCAATACTTGGAATGTAGATACGTGTGAACAATGGCCGTGTCTTACGTCTTTGGTGCCACCCGAACCTAAGATGAGACTAGCATACCCCTTGCATTGGCCTTATGTAGTTTGGTTGAGTTCATCCAACCAACTCATAAGCGTTGAACAGTGTCCAATTGACCTACAGGTGGTTATGAACACGTCGCAGAAAACAAGGAGGACTGGTGTCTAAAACTTGGATTGTGCATTTTGATGATTTTGTGGGAAGCAATCATCACGACAACAACACTTTATAACATATCATGTAAAAAAGACATGTGGAAATGATGTGTGGACATGAACAGTTGTTCCTGGACCCCTAGTTACTTGATCACAGGGATGCTCCTTGCAAAATGGGAAGGAAGGGTCACAAGAGAAACTGGCTCAACATATACCACATNATTGCCAGCCATCGCCACGTATTTCTCAAATAATGACATGCATTGCCAGGTGTTGCTCGGCATTGACCCGCCATTTCTAGGCCACTCATAGGCATTTCCATGCATTACCAAGCATTACCATGCATTTCCAGGCATTTTCCAGGCATCGCCTGGAATTTCCATGCATTGCCAGGCATTGGCGAGGTATTGCCAAGCATTTCCACTCATTGCTTTAACATTACCATGCATAGCCAGACATTGCCTAGTCATCGCTATGCAATTCTAGGCAATGCAAACATTACCAGGCAATGCCAGGCAATGCCCAGGCATTACAAGGGATTTCCAGGCATTGCATGGCATTGCAAAGCATTCCCCTGGTGTTGCAAGGGTTTGCCAGGTTTTGCAAGACGTTTAAAAGCATTTCCATGCATTGCCAGGCCTTTCCGGGTATTTTCAGACATTACCCAAGTATTCACAAGCACTACCAGGCATTGTTGATGGCTTGCGAGGCATTGCCATGCATCATCTATGAATTTCTTGGCATTTACAGACATTGTCCACACATTGCCAGACATTGGTGGGCATTTCCTATGCATAACAAGGCATTGCAAGGTAATACTATACATCATATGGTGTTTTACAAGCATTCCAAGGTATTGCCATGCATTACCCCGGCATTCCCAAGCATTGCCTGACTCTTCTCAATAATTACCCAAGCATTACCAGGCATTACTAGGCAATTTCCATGCATGGAAAGACATTTCCATGCTCTGCCAAGAATTGCCAGGTATTGCCCATGTAGTTATAGGTATTTCCATGCATTGTATGCATTACAAGACACTGTCGGGCGTTGCTATGCATTGTTTAGGAATGACCGAGCATTTCCAGGCATTTTCAAGGCATTCCAAAACATTCCATCCATTCCCTTGGCATTGCCAGGCATTGTGCGGCATTGCCCAGGCATAGCCAGGACATGCTAGGCATTGCCAGCCATTGCCCGACATTTTTAGAAGGTGGAAAGCCTTAGTACAATGGAGAGCAAGGGCAGGGAAAGGTAATGGCTTGCGCATAAGCAATAGACAGTTACAAGATCAGAGAGATGGATGTGGAAGCTAGGATTTAGCCGAAAACAATGGATAGCACGCAGTGCATGCAAGGTAGAGTGTCGAAGTGCAAGGTAGATAAGGGCACATGTAGAGAACGTGGAAGTAGAAGAGGAAGCTTTCATGTGATTGAACACAGCTGTGCTGAGGAGTGAAGTGAAGGAGCAAGGGTTGCACCGATTAGTGCAATACTTGGAATGTAGATACGTGTGAACAATGGCCGTGTCTTACGTCTTTGGTGCCACCCGAACCTAAGATGAGACTAGCATACCCCTTGCATTGGCCTTATGTAGTTTGGTTGAGTTCATCCAACCAACTCATAAGCGTTGAACAGTGTCCAATTGACCTACAGGTGGTTATGAACACGTCGTAGAAAACAAGGAGGACTGGTGTCTAAAACTTGGATTGTGCATTTTGATGATTTTGTGGGAAGCAATCATCACGACAACACTTTATAACATATCATGTAAAAAAGACATGTGGAAATGATGTGTGGACATGAACAGTTGTTCCTGGACCCCTAGTTACTTGATCACAGGGATGCTCCTTGCAAAATGGGAAGGAAGGGTCACAAGAGAAACTGGCTCAACATATACCACATGGAATTTGGAAATGTTTACCTTGTAAACACTTTCAACCTGGCAATACAAAATTGATGCTTTACGTCTGGAAAGTCATCAACCATGCCTGGTGATATAGACGTGTGATAGGTCTTAAATGGAGAAATACCAACTCTTGGCACAAAGATTGTAGCTACTTCATCTTGAAAACAGCCAAAACACCGGGTGTTGAACATTAGACTTGTAAGCACACGATGAAACATCACAAAAACCACACAGGGTGTATGGTTGACTGTGTGTGAACAAAATTCAAGAGTCTTTCGGATGACAAGAGTTCACAACTGTGATAAAATGCCCGCATTTTTCTTGAAAGTTTTGCACATTCCGGTATGCGATGATCAAACCTCCCTACGCAACCAGAAACGGGGACGATTCGAAGAAACGGGGGAGGAACATAGGGTACACACCATGTTCATGAACAAAGAAGATGTTAAAAGTATTCAACATGTTCAAAAACTTGAGGCTGGTCTTTCGGGGATCAAAGTTCACAGACATATGTATGGGATTGAGTCGTGTTTGACTCTAGGCCGGAACATACATGTCGGCTGGGCTTTGGGCAGGAGGAGTGTCGCAAAGGTCCTCTTCCATGTGGCAATTCCATGCTAAACGATTCGGTTCATGATGCGTGTTTACATGAATGAAGTATGATAACATCGCCTTCGTCTTGGAGTGGTGCATCTCAACCGAAATGGCTCAGGTGACTGTTTGTTTTCCCTCTTGCGATGACACTTTCTAATAACTATATCTATAAGTTAGTTGCAAAACAGTGTTTTACTGTCACAGCACTCCTATGGTCTTAATGGAATCCATACCCCTCACCTAGTGACACAACCTTGCTCTGGAACCCTCCTTCACCCTTGCACATTACTACACCACTATTCCATACTTCACCATCAATGACCTTGTAGGCCGACCAATCTAGATGACTTCATTCATCTTGTGTGGCACATTGTCCCTCTGGAACTGGATTCCATCCAACTCACTCGTCTTGTCCACTTGTGGACAACAACTTCGCAAGTCCAGCATAAGACTCTTGTTCCCGTCAACGTCTTCCCAGAGGAACGAAGGATCGACTTACCAGATCCCCTGTAATCCTTTCATATTAATCTGCAGGTCGACTCCTACTTTTAACTAAGCTGTGGTACCGTCTCCTCCGACGACATGACCTCTCTCGTGCTATGAAAATTAGACGAGGAAGGTTACTGCCCAACGGTTTGACTTGTGCT
>SZWC01022266.1:30110-42610 GCA_023375785.1 Penium margaritaceum | reverse complement strand
TCTATATCTATATCTATATCTATATCTATATCTATATCTATATCTATATCTATATCTATATCTATATCTATATCTATATCTATTGAGACACCCTCCTCCCCCCGCCTCCGAAAAGGTAAAAGTGTATCAGGCCAGTGTATTGGGCAATGTATGAGAGGGGTTTATGCAAAAACACACATGTGTATTACAGTAAAAGATTTCCTCTTTTTCCCAAGCAATACACTTGTGCATTTTGTAGCACGTGTACCACATACACTCCCAGATGCACTCCCCCAATACACTTTTGGTGCTAGGGGCAGGGATGGGTTTGACGGACATGGAGCGACCCTCCCCCCCCCCCCCCCCCTGATAATTGTGTATCATGTTCTAGTATTTGGAAGTGTATGAGAGGGGTGTAGAAAAAAACAAAAGTGAATTACTGTAACATATTTTTCATAGAAACAACATTTGCAAACACACTTGTGTGTCTTTCAGCACTTGCTCAACATACAATCCCCCGGTACACTTTCCGTGTTGAGGAGGGGGGAGATGGGTTTTGACGGATATTGAGAGACCACGCCCCCCCAAAGGTGAAAGTACACCAAGCCTGGGTATTGGGAAGTGCATGGGAGGGACGTATAGAAGCATACACAAATGTATTATGTCGAGAGATGTTTTGTGAAAATTCAAGGTGCCAATACACTTCAGCATGTGCACCACATACAGTGCCAGATACACTCCCCTAATACACTTTCGGTATTTGGAGGGGGGATGGGGGATGGGTTCGTCGGATATCAAGCAACCCTCCCCCCCCCAAGAGGTAAGAGTTTATCAGGACCATGTATTGGGCAATGTATGAGAGGGGTGTAAACAAAAAACCAAAAAACTCTAAAATATAGTTTGTACAAATGTCATTTGCAAAAACATTTGTGTACTTTTCAGCACGTGTACTACATACACTTCCATGTACCCTCCCTCAGTACACTTCTGGTGTTAGGGGGGGGGGGATTGGGGGTGGGGGACGGGTTTGAAGAACATCAAGAGACCCCCCCCCCCAAATATACAAGTGTATCGAGCCAGTGTATTTTCTAGTGTATGAGAGGGATGTATAGAAAAATACACAAGTGTATTGTGTTATGAGATGTTTTGTACAAACAACACTTAAGAATACACATGTGCATTTTTCAGCACTTGCACCACATACACTCCCAGATACACTCACCCAATACACTTTAGGTGTTTCGGAAGGGGGGGAGATGGGGGATGGGTTTGATGAACATCAAGCGACCCTCCCCCCCTCCCCCCCAAAAGGGAAAAGTAAATCAGGCTCGTGTCTTGGGCAGTGTATGAGAGGGGTGAATAAAAAGAAACACAAGTGTATTACGCTAAGAGATGTTTTGTAGAAGTGACATCTCCAAATACGCTTGTGTAATCTTCAGCACATGTACCACATACACTCGCACATGCATTCCCCTAATACGCATTTAGTGTTGGGGGAGAGGTGAGGGATGGGTTTGACAGATATCGAGAGACCCCCCCTCCCTCTCCTAAGAAGTAAAAGTGTATCAGGCCAGTGTCTTGGGCAGTGTATGAGAGACATGCACAGAAAAATACACAATTTTATCACACAAGAGATCATTTTGTAGAAACTACATTTACAAATACACTTTTGTATTTTCTAGAAAGTGCACCACATACACTCCCATGTACACTCCCCCAATACGCTTTCACTGTTTGGGGGAGGGGGGATCCCTCAACCGGTACCAAGAGATTCCCCCCAATTCATAAATGGGAGGGATGGCTGATTCTTAAGTTAGTTCATCCTGTACAGAAACCCTTTGAACTCTTGGCTTCATGTGTGTCCGGTTATCAAAAATAGGTTGTGGTGCTGATTCTTAAGGTAGTTCATCCAGGACATAATCCCTATGAACTCCTCAATAAGCTCTAAAAACTCTTTTGGTGCTGTTGCAAACCTTTTTGGTGTCATATACATCAGTTTTGCCTCAGCAGCTGTGATTTATTCTGCTTCCCCTACCTCCACGTGGACTAGCCATGCTTAATCTACGTACTTCAAGTACTGCCTGGCCACTTCCAGAGATATTGTTGGAGTTTTGTGGCTGTCCCAACTTTGTCTCCTGATTCCACCTCTGTTCCTTCATGCAGTTTCCACTGTGTCATGGGCTTCAAGACCAGAGGCATGTGTCATTTTCTGGCATTTATTCTGATGTATACTAATCCACTACTCCAGTCAAACTATAGATTGTGTTGCTACAAGATATCTTGCCGAAGTATTTTTTTGGGTAGCTCATTGGGCAATTTCTCCAGACCATTATGTCGTGTACATCTAGGATTTGTAGCCAGAGTGGATCAAGAATTCAACGGATTTGTAATCGTACGTCAACGGTTTTTCCTTCAATTACTCCTGGTTTGATCTGCGAACCCATACTTCGAAGAATGTTGTTGCTAACAAAGCTATAAGAAGCTCCTCTATCTTGTATTAATGGTACCATTATGCAACCTTTACATCCCCTCGGTTGTACTCATATTAGTATCGCAAGTTGTTCATCCTTGTACCCCTTGTCAAACTTTGCTATCTCAGGAACCCTCAGCTGTGACAATGTGAGCTATTTAGATGGGCCATTGGTCCCCACAATTTTTTTCAAACCAAACAGGAGCCTCACCGTCTATTCTTTCCAGATGTCATTTCCTGACTCCTCACTCTTTTTCCTGACTTCCCCTTCTTTTAGCTTGCAATTGCCGCTTTTGGCAGTTACGCGAGATATGACCGGCTTCCGCAAGTCTAACAAGGCAGGTCGTCACGTCAATTGATGGTGTCAATTTCCATCGGAGACAAGGATTTTGGTCGAGTGTACCTTTCCTCTGCCATGATAAGGACTGTGGCTTTGAGACCAGCCGTTGGATTCTTGTATCCAAGCATTGTAGTACGCGCTGTTGATGCGGTCAGTTGCTGCCTTCATTCGTGAAAGGATGTCTTACATGTAAAAATTGGCAATTTCTTGCCAAAGATCTCACTTCAGGCCGTTTTTTATTAGAAACATAGCTTGTAGGGAGGCAAGGTAACTAACAGTGATGATTTTGCAAAAAATGCCAAGTGTACTCTGCTACGCAAGATTGTTGATGTAGACGTAGGAGTCTATACCATGTGTCAGATTTCTTTTTCAGCTTTCCAAACAGAGAGAGTGTAGAATGCATGAAGATTTCAACGTTTCTTATGGCGTGGGAGAGTCATGCCACATCAAATTGATCTACTTTAGAGGTAGAACACCTGTGGTCGACGATGTGAGAGCGGTCGCGAGAGATGTCAATATAGTTCCGCCTGTCTCCTGCTGTTGTTGGATGGCCTTTAGATCTGAACACCGACTCACAGCCATGCCATGCAAAAGCAAAGTTGTGAGGTCAATTCTAGTTGTCTTTGTTGACCCCTGGAACAGTGAAGTACCTCTCCAAACTCACTAGTCACATCCTGACTATTGGTCCCTTGAAGTTGGCTAAATTGAACAGCTTAGGGAGTGCTGATGGAATATGGGGTTCAGTCAAGTGTTGTAGATTTCTCATGGTGAGTATTGCATCGTGCGCACAATAAAATCGAACACACCACTGGGTGATGCGTGAAATAGTCCAAGCATAAAATAAGAAATAACGGACACTTGACACGCTCAGATTTTGCTCATATTTCATGAATCCTCGAGTTGATGAATTCTATGTTAACTGTTCTCAAAATTTCTGAAATGCTGAAGATGTTTGTGGTTGATCCAGAATGTGTGCTCAAGTTGACCACGGATTTTGATGCAAAATCTTATGAGCTCTAGTTGAGGTCTTCCAAAAACATAGCACTCCTGTTTTTCTTTTTCTTTTCCTTTCCAAAGCACAAAAATGAGGAAATCTGACAATTGTTCATGTCTTGAATGGGAACTCAACCGGCAATGCTACAATGCGAGAAATTCAGCACTGACAGTGCCTAAAACTTGTGGATTAACCTCCATTTTTCAATATCTTGTGAGAAACCCTAAAGGGTTGGCCTTTCAAAGCCACGACATGGCTCAACACATGTTGTACATGCTCTAAACATTTTTTGTCAGTACAACGCTTGACCTTTGTAGAAAACTGTTGCAAAATCCTCAAATCCACCTGACTATTGGTTTGTGTGGCTTGCACCCGTCATGAGCGATGATCGTGGCGATTATCGGTATACCCCACACTGGTTGTATGGAGCAGCACTAACGGAGAGCACGATAACATGATCCCTGATGTACATTGAGCTTTCACCAGAGCACCGGAGAGTGGTTGCTCCATGCATCAGTAAATGCCACGCAATTGTCACGACATCCTGGATGCTTGCCGAGGTCCTTTTCGGTCTTGTTAATAAACGATAGACTTATCTTTGTGGACTGGCTCTCAAGCTTGATTTGCATGTTTTGCACTGTCTATCCACCAATCAAAGCCAAGCTTGTGTATGTGACCACTTGAAGCATCGGCTCAAGATTTTGTATCTCTAGGTTCAGAAGGCGATGCATTTGGATACCGGTGTGCTGGTTTGTGGCCAAAACAGAGGTTTTGGGCCAGTTTTAGGACAAACTGGCACTATGCATGCGTCACTTGCCATGAGCCGCGACAGGTATTTATGTTGTGTTCTTGTCAGTTGTCATCTCTCTTTGCAATAATCTTCAATTTGAGCTTCGTAACATAGTGTACGTGTCCCTGCCTAGAGCACTACAGTTTCGTGCATGACTTGTAACTCTCATCACACACATACTCAGTGCAGACGATTAGTTGAGTGGCAAGCTATTGGGAAGGTTCCAAGAGTTTTCTATTGGTATCAGAATGAACGAGCCATAGCTTGTTTTGTGTAGTAGAGAAAAGCACCAGCAATACTGAGTGGTGGTAGCGGCAACCACCCATAGAAGCAGCAACAAATCCTAGAAGGAGCCACCACCACTATATTACAACGGAGTGGTGGAGACAATAGAGATGGCGGTGGTAGGCGCAAGCAAAAGTAGCCATAGCAGAAGCGGTGGCGACTAGCAGCTGCAGTAACAGTGGCAGAGCAAGTGGAAGAGTAGTGGCAAAGTAGCTACAAGAGCAGTGGCGGCAGTAGAAGCTACTTGAGCTGCTCTCTTTGTGAGTAGTATCTACAACAACATCCCGTAGCAATGGCGCGTAGAAGTAACAAGAGCCCATAAGAGCAGAAATAGCCTGTAGCAATAGCAGTTTGCAACAGTCGCATGCAACAGCCCATAGTAATAGTGCGCAATGGCACCGACTCTTGCGTTAGAAGGTACTACACATGCGGCAGGAGCTACAACGACTATAGCAGCCGCGGCAGAGGTAGCAACAGCTTGAACAGCCAGAGTTGCAGCATTAGCAGAAGGTATGGCAACAGCAGCTCATCAGCAGCCAAGCTAGTAGTAGCGGGCAGTAATATCAGACATGGCAGAAGTAGCAAACAACAGAAGTGGCACTTGTAGTAGTCATGGTGGAGGGTAGCAGCCTCATTAGCAATAGCACTGGTGGCGAGCAATTGTAGCAGCAATGGTAGTAGCAGGTATCGCAGTAGCAACAACGAGCAGCAAGCACAGTGGCAGCAACAACAATAATGGCAATGTCGGCGAGTAGTCGAAGCGTGCCATCACAACTACACACGCGTGTAGCGAGAGCAATAGAATCACGTGTTGTAGAGGCAGTCGTAGCAATAGCAACCACCATTGCGGCTTGCTTGTAGCACAAAGCCACTTTGAAGCTTTGCACTACAAGTGAGCTTGCTTACGTGCGAGCTTGCCAAGCGAGCTTGCTCCACGAGCTCGCCAAGCGAGCTCGCTCAATGAGCTCGGTGGGCGATCTCACTCAACGGTCTCACTCGAGGTAAGGTTTGGGCCTACATGCAGAAAAAAGGAGGGGGGAAGGACAAAGGTGGTCCACGGGTGGGTTACTTTAGAACAACCACATAAGGGGCACTCAAGGAGGTGGCACCTTAACCAAAAAACCAGAAAAGGGGTGAGAAAAGGGAGAGTACAAGAGCAGTTGTGAGAGTCAAAGCTATAGCAAAGTTTGCTTGAGGCCACAACCATCGGCTGACGACGGCAAACGGAGCAGTTGTTGCAGTTGTAGCAACTGCGGCAAGAGCAGTGCTACCGACTGTAGGAAGAGTGGCAAGGACCATCTTAGTCAGCGTTGACGACGATCGTAGGAAACAATGACATCAGTAGACATTATGAAGGCGACTATACATTGCACATTGCATTTTTCGTGCAATAGTAGCACAATAATTGTGTAACAGTCCAACAGTAGTGCACCACCAACGTGGTGGTGGCCCTCCTCGTGACGGCATTGCTGCATGTCTCATAGATTGTGCTTCGATCGCTCGCCTCCCCTTGTGGCCTTGTACCAGTGGGAGTGAGTGCCTTGTGCACACACTCACGCTGAGCTGCGGAGATGGGCATACCAGTGTGGCAAGGTGCACAGTTGGCGCTGTGGTTGGTCCTGGCTCTACATATGTGGCAAGCACCACGTCTACAATGGCGATTGCAACTATGGCATATGCCTGAGACGTCTAACGGCTTAGCTTGCTACTATGGTGGAGATCGACATCATGGCTAGCGCCAGTATCCCTAGCGCCCTGCCATGTGGCGATTCCACTGAATATGGTCCCGTCCTTCTTCATGATCTGACTGAGAGACGCCAACCAATACCGTGGCAATCCTCAAAGGAACTGTGGCAGTGTTGTACGCCAAACTCCAGGGTCTAAAGCGCATGGTGCAACAACTCACATGCCATGTGGTCTCATAGCTTTCTGTTGCCACGGTGCCGCTTCAAGCATCCCCATCTTCCTCCTTGCCATCCTCACATTCATTATTGCTATCATCTGACAATTCCATGCCTCTCGGCATCAGCTCCACATCTGACAACCTCCGCTCTATGCTGAAGTCAGTTGGAGTCACCGCGACCTTTGAACCCTCCGCTTCTTTGGTAGTTCCTTCAGCTTGCTATCGGTGCCCTCGTAATCGGCACGCGAGGCAACGGATGGCATGTTTGGTGAACCGTTCCTAGGAGGCCGTAGTGACCATAGTAGTGGCAGACGTCGCCGTAAATTTAACTCTCTCGTCCCCGTTTGTAGGGTTAGTGTGACACCCCTTCACAACTTCTACAGGTGCGTTGGTTGAGGAGGGCATAGAGTGTCCGTCAACGACCACTTGAGAGTGCACAAAGGATGCGACAATTGGTGTTACTCAACACATCGCTCTCAATGAGGACAACAAATTTGAGGAGTAGTCCAATGTGGAGTTGGAGATGGATGAGTAGTCCGACGTGGAGTTGGAGGTAAACGTGGAGATGGATATGGAGATCAAGACTATTATTGTCGTACCAGAGACCATGACCACAAAGACAAGTGTGGTAGCAACAGTGGATGGGGTAGTCGTAGCGGTGGTGGTGACAACGGACACATGTGGAACAAACTTTGAGGCAATGGGCGTTTTGGCAGCCATCGCTGTCATGACAAAAGGAGAAGTTTTGGTCTTTCCTGTCACGGGACACCGGCAGTGGACGCCCTAGTTGGTGGGGACATCATGATGGCCGTTGCTCCTAAAGCAATTGATACGGCCTCCGCAAGGGTAGACGCTCCCTCAGCCTGACCATTAGCTATTGTAGGTATACATGCAGAGGAGGTATCCAGAGACGTAGGAGACGTTGAGGTTGCCTGTACTTCTACTATGACCACTGCCATTGTGGTGGCTGTCAATGGAGATGAAGCCGTCAAGGAGGAAGTAGCTCGAGTAGTAGCTGATGCACCAGTCGCCAAGCAAGCCCCTGTGCTCAAGCACATACACTTTGTACTTTGCAACCAAGAGGATGCAGTGGCACGTGCGGATAGGCACCTAGAGGACCTCACACTTGAGCTGCGTGCATCAAGCACACATTTGAGCGACACAGATGCCGTAGGTGGTTAAGTGGCGGCAATAGACATCGAGGATGTGTGCACGTCCCTCAAGGCTGCTAAGTGGATGTTCCACGGTGCAATGTGGAGGTATTCAGACTTGCATCAAAAGTTGGAGAACTCATCAGCGGTGGCGTGTGTAAGAGTCATTACCGTGGTCAACACTGCCAACTATCGAGCAGAACCTGTGTATGTGGCGTTTGATGAGCCTGTATCAGTCACCCTTATAAATGCAGCTGCCGTGGAGGATACAGAACAATCTACAAACCTCCGGCTCATGGCTACTCTGACTAGCATTGCAGACACCATGGCGGTTCCACCTAACAACACAGGTACACTCATCCGAGCTATAGTTCCGGTACCCGAGTCTCTGCGCATTATGGTTGACGAGCAGGACGTAGTCATTACTCAAGCGGCGGCACACATGTAGGGTCTCATGGTCAAGCTCTATGAGGCGAGCAGCCGTGATTACACTATAGATATTCTAGCACGATGAGTTGCTGAGGAGTGCATAGAGGATGTGCACACACGTCTCAAGGTAGTTGAGTTGTCTCTAGTGGACACACATCAACGACTCGTGGACGTTCAACAGTAGGTGGAAAATTGGCTGTTCACCAGGGGTTCATCAGAGCCCTAGGATGTACGGGATCCCAATGATGGCAATGACGCCATAAAGGTGGATCCAACGACATATGTCAACGTCTCGCTAGCAGTCAATGGCCGAGTAATAGATGTGTCAGCAACAACCGGTGGCTCCATAGCAACACCTCCTACAGATGCACACATTCTAAATGCCGAGTCTTTGTGTGGTGTCTATGCCCTACTAGCAGCTGGTGACCAGGCAAAAGATGATTTGACGATTGACATAGAGGATGCCAACTTGTGCAACGAGTTGAAGAACCTACACTACTTCCTACAGGACAAGGCCGCAAGGTTGAAGGAGGCCTTGGCTCGTGCCGATGTGCACGCAACTAATCGCCTACATGGCGCAAACATCACCAGCCAATCTGTAGCCATAGGAGAGCTCAACAAGCTGTACATGCTTCTCAACGCTACGGAGTCTGCCTAGGGATGTGCGATTCAGTAGTTGGAGGCATGGAGCACGTGATGTAGTTTGAGGAGGCCCTTAGCGCTGCCCAAATTAGAGCAACAGGTGACAAAAGTGGTGACCACTACAACAACAACAATGATGAAGACAGTGTCCACAACACTATGGGATGAGGCTACATGTGCGTATGTCCCATCAGCATAGCTCTCACCCTTGCTCTTACTATGCAGGTTGATGTGGCCATGGGCGAACTGTGCTCCCTCCTCAGGGGGGACGTTTTCCACAGCTATCAGCTTTGCTAGTGCTGTCAACCTCTACAGCCTAGGGACAGTGTTGGTGTGTGGGCTTTGGCCTGACACCCTTATGAGGACAACGCGGTTAGTTTGTGTCTAGCATGATGTTCCAGTTGAAATTACGCTAGTCCAGACCCGCGCACCTGGTGACTTGTATTGGTGTGACGTGGAGACCCATTGCCTCCATGTGTTATGTATGCTCTATGCATGCGAGCAGGTGTGGTTGAGACCTGGACCTCGGAGACATGTTCGAGGGTCATGAGGAGACCTTGTTACTTTGTACCTCTTCTTTGATGTTTTGCACATGAATGTGTGATTTATGTCTTGCACGGTCAAGACCCGGGAACGTGGTGAGTTACACCACTGTTACGAGGAGAGCTTGTATTGTGGTTGGTGTTTACGAAATACAACGAGTGTAGCCCCTCACTCGTCATTGTGGTGACAGTTGTGTCAGCGAAGGGGAGTGTTGCTTTGTGTGGCTTCCACCAGTCACGAGCAACGACTCTGGTGATTATCCATGTACCCTACACTAGTGTTATAGAGTAGCGATAGTGGAGAGCACAACGACATGATCCCTGATACAGACGCAGCTGGCATCAGAGCACCAACAAGTGGTGGCTCCATGCACCTGTAGATGCCAGACAGTTGCCAGGACATCCCGTGTGCTTGCCAAGGTCTGTTTTCTTCCTTCTATAGAAACTAGAGTTTTCTCGGTAGACTGACTCTCGAGCCCGCTTTGGATGTTTTGAACTGTCTGTACACTAATCGATGCCAGACTTGCGCATTTGACCATTCGTAGTGTCCGACTCGAGATTCTACATTTCTAGGTTCAGACGGTGATGTGTTTGGATACGTGTGCGTAGGTTTGTGGCCAAAATAGTGGTTTTGGGCCGGTTTTAGGACAAACTCATACTGCGCGTGCGTCACTTGCCNTTCTATAGAAACTAGAGTTTTCTCGGTAGACTGACTCTCGAGCCCGCTTTGGATGTTTTGAACTGTCTGTACACTAATCGATGCCAGACTTGCGCATTTGACCATTCGTAGTGTCCGACTCGAGATTCTACATTTCTAGGTTCAGACGGTGATGTGTTTGGATACGTGTGCGTAGGTTTGTGGCCAAAATAGTGGTTTTGGGCCGGTTTTAGGACAAACTCATACTGCGCGTGCGTCACTTGCCATGAGTCACAACATGTATTTATGTTGTGGTCTTTTTAGTTGTCATCTTTATGCAATCATATTCAATTTGAGCTTCTTGAAATTCTGTACGTGTCCCTAACCATACCCTTCCAGTTTCGTGTATGACTTGTGACTGTCATCAAACACTGACTCAATGTTGAGGCCTAGTTGAGTGGCAAGCGATTAGGAAGGTTCCACGAAGTTTTTCAAGGTATCACAGCCATGGGGAAATTGTGCTCCCTCTTAAGAGGGGATGTCATGCACAACTACTAGCTTTCCTCGTCCTGTTAGCCTCTATAACCCAGGGTGGGTGTTGGTATGTGGGCTTTGGCTTAACAACATTATCAGGACAGCGTGTTTAGTTTGTATCCGGTATGATGCTCTAGTTGAGGTTATGTTGGTCGAGACCTGCACACTTGGTGACTTGTACCGGTGTTACATGGAGACCCCTTGCCTTCATGTGTTGTGTATGCTCCTTGCTTGCAAGCAGGTGCGGTGGAGACCTGAACCCTAGAGACATGTTCCAAGCACAAACTTACCATCCTGTCCTCATAAGGGTGTCAGGCCAAAGCCCACATACCAACATTGACTTCTTGGCCGAGCCTCTCAAATCCATCACTCAGAGCGAGACCTTGCACACATCACGCGGCTCAAATGCAGATGACCCAACTTATGCCTCATTCACATTCCTAGCATTGTAGACATGTTGGTGTGTGGGTTTGGCCTGACACCCTTATGAGGACAACGTGGTTAGTTTGTTTCTAGCATGATGTTCCAGTTGAAATTACGCTAGTCCAGACCCGCGCACCTGGTGACTTGTATTGGTGTGACGTGGAGACCCATTGCCTCCTTGTGTTATGTATGCTCTATGCATGCGAGCAGGTGTGGTCGAGACCTGGACCTCGGAGACATGTTCGAGGGTCATGAGGAGACCTTGTTACTTTGTACCTCTTCTTTGATGTTTTGCACATGAATGTGTGATTTATTTCTTGCACGGTCAAGACCCGGGAATGTGGTGAGTTACACCACTGTTACGAGGAGAGCTTGTATTGTGGTTGGTGTTTACGACATACAGCGAGTGTAGCCCCTCACTCGTCATTGTGGTGACAGTTGTGTCAGCGAAGGGGAGTGTTGCTTCGTGTGGCTTCCACCAGTCATGAGCAACGACTCTGGTGATTATCCATGTACCCTACACTGGTGTTATAGAGTAGCGATATTGGAGAGCACAACGACATGATCCCTGATACAGACGCAGCTGGCGTCAGAGCACCAACAAGTGGTGGCTCCATGCACCAGTAGATGCCAGACAGTTTCCACGACATCCCGGGTGCTTGCCAAGGTCTGTTTTCTTCTTTCTATAGAAGCTAGAGTTTTCTCGGTAGACTGACTCTCAAGCCCGCTTTGGATGTTTTGAACTGTATGTACACTGACCGATGCCGGACTTGCGCATTTGACCATTCGTAGTGTCCGACTCGAGATTCTACATTTCTAGGTTCAGACGGTGATGTGTTTGGATACGTGTGCGTAGGTTTGTGGCCAAAATAGTGGTTTTGGGCCGGTTTTAGGACAAACTCATAGTGCGCGTGCGTCACTTGCCATGAGTCACAACATGTATTTATGTTGTGGTCTTTTTAGTTATCATCTTTATGCAATCACATTCAATTTGAGCTTCTTGAAATTCTGTACGTGTCCCTAACCATACCCTTCCAGTTTCGTGTATGACTTGTGACTGTCATCAAACACTAACTCAACGTTGACGCTTAGTTGAGTGGCAAGCGATTAGGAAGGTTCCACGAAGTTTTTCAAGGTATCACAGCCATGGGGGAATTGTGCTCCCTCCAGAGGGGGGATGTCATGCACAGCTACTAGCTTTGCTCGTCCTATCAGCCTCTACAGCCTAGGGTGGGTGTTGGTGTGTGGGCTTTAGCCTAACACCCTTATGAGGACAGCATGGTTAGTTTGTATACGGCACGATGCTCTAGTTGAGGTTACGTTGGTTGAGACGTGTGCACCTGGTGACTTGTACCGGTGTTACATGAAGACCCCTTGCCTT
>SZWC01022265.1:8040-43639 GCA_023375785.1 Penium margaritaceum | reverse complement strand
TCTATATCTATATCTATATCTATATCTATATCTATATCTATATCTATATCTATATCTATATCTATATCTATATCTATATCTATATCTATATCTATATCTATATCTATATCTACATCTATATCTAATTCCTTACCTATATCTATATCTACATTTATGTCTATATCCATATATGTATATATTCTTGTACCTAGATCTAGATAATTTTGTATTTGTATACCTTTATATATCTTACTCCATGGTTATATGCTAGAAGTTATATTCTACTTCACAAGAAGCATTTGTGGACCAACATGAAGGAGAATATTAAGTCTCCTTCAGCACATAATTGAAGTGAAAAAAAGACCAAGTGTGACGAGTGGTACTTAATTTATGAAGAATTAAAGTATTATGTAAATTTTTGGTTAGTCTGTTTCCATGAAGCGATGGATCCATAAAAATCATAACATTGTCTCATGTGGAGAGAATTGTCACCTTCTTTCTAAATGTTATGTAGACGTTTGCATACTTTCCCTTCTCGCTTTGTTACTAAGATGTTTCAAATGGGTTTATGAGAAAATAACCTGAAGTTTACATCTTGTTTGGTTTATAGGTATGCAAACTTTGGCCTTTTGGAAACTGCTTTCTATATATGCCGATGAAAATAATTTAACTGAGAGTATCAGACACAAAACATTGTTATATTGTCGTTTGTTTTGGAGAATCTCAACATTGTTAGCATGTGTTTTGTTTTTTTTGTCAACCCTCACAAAACTATATGATTTCATCTGTAGGACTCTTGGACGACATTTGACATTTGAACGTTGGTGTGTTCCCTTGCCCAATGCTTTGTGTGGGGAAAATGAACCTGGCAAGTCTATTTAAGCATTAACATGTTGACAATTAATGACTGGCTAAAAAACAGTTCTGTTGTGAGGTACCAACATGTTGAAAGCTGCTCGTTTTTCAACGTCAGCAGATGGACAACATAAGTTTTAAAAAACAACGTCGATGGAGATTGAAAACCTCCGAAACCGTTTTTGCAATTCGTCTCATGTCGGTCTTAAAAACATTTGCTAGGTGACAAAAACGTTTGTTTCTCCGCATGTCGTCGTGCTTTCTTTATTCCAAACTGTAATATTTGTCAGCTCCTGAACGTCAGCCGAAAATAGCGACTCTGAAAAGAGAGTGGGCGTATGAAATGATGACGTCGTGTTCAAGATGGCGGGGAACATGATGAACAACCGGATATTGTAGGTTCTGTTCGGAGACGGTCTTGTTTTAGAAGAATGTGATACTTCTGCAGGGTTCTATCGCAAAACGAGGGTCTCCGTAAGTTACATCTGGCAGGAATGACAAGGAAAACGTCTGAACAAGAACAGAAACTTTACAAACGCAATATAACTAGGACAATTCCCGGAAACAACAAAAGTAGTGAAAGCCGTTACGTCAACAGCTATGTTGTCTAAAGCCTAATGTTTTTTCTCAATCACATTGCTGACTTCCTTCTCTTCATGGATAGAAAACCTACTAATATTTGATATCCGACCTTTCAAGTATTGCCAAATCAGATTATGCTAATAAAAATACAAATTTCTTTTGGACTTATGAGAAAAATTGTACAACAAGGACAATCATATTTACCATAATAAACTGAATTCAAAGTCATAGCCGTGGTAAATGTGAGAAAATTCAAAGCTTAAGATGTATACCAAAATTTCCCACATAACAAGGCATTTCTTGGCGATGAAAATGAGAGGTTTGAAAGATGTACCCATACACCTTGCTTAGCAAGAATGAATTCAATAATGGTTAACTTCAGGATTTTCAGAGTAAATCTATAGAGATACTTAATTTCACTTCATTCACTTCCATTATAATCCACTTTTATTATGTGTGTCCGCTTACAACTTCTAGTAACAAATCATGAGAAAAAATTTAAGTTGTAAAGCCTTATTTCTCATAAGCCACTTAGGTGAAATTTCTATAAAAATGACATGAAAGTGGATGGAAAGTGTAAAAAGAATAAATTCGACACAATTTGATTAAAAACTTATATTTAAAAAATTATAAAAAGGGACTGACTATGAAACAATTTATAAATTCTATGATTATTGAACACTAAAATGTGTGTTGTGAAACGACCAAATGAAATAACGTTTTCATAGTAAAAAACTCAATAGTAATTTCTTTGTGCTTTACATGCCAAAATCGTAGATATAATGTTTCCAGAATTATCTTCTGAATTTTACAATGACAAAGAAATAAGTATCCCGAAAACATAGAGCTACTATGAGGTACATTGCCAAAATCCCACATCTCTCAAGTCTCAATTCATTCTATATCCCCTTGATCTTTGGGATGAAAACATATATATATATATGTTACTAATCAATATATAATAATAATATGAATAGTATTATACATATATATATTAATAATCAACATTTGTTCCCATAAATTGAGGGGAAAATGAGGTTCCTTTACTTTTGTTTCTTATTTATCGAATTTATGAAACATTTAATCTTTGAATTTAACGCCATTGGGTTCATTTTGCATGAATTTAATGAACTCAAATTTTAGTCTCCACTTGTTTTTGTATTTCATGTTTTTAAAGAATGTGGACATTGGAATCCTCAATGGCAAGGGATCAGACATAAATGTGCTTACAAATTCATGTTAAAATCATGACAAGTATTTAAGCATACATGATTGTACTGATCTCATGTTGCCATGTGTCAAGTTTCACTACCATTTCCAAAACATTCCCCCAATCACTTGTCCACTATGGAGATAAGGGTTGCATTGAGGAAGGTGTGCCATGCTTTGAGTCCTTACTTGTCCAGATTTGTGCATCATGCTCTACAAGTGAAAAGCATCAACTTAATTATGTGAAAGAGCCCATCATATTGACACATAATGACTTGGTCTCTTTCCCTCCAATAACTAAAATAAAAATCTGTTCATACATTGTTGACTAAAGCAACGTCTACAATACAACACCGCTATCTTTGTCAAGAGTGTCTATCACCATTCAACCAGAATGGATTAACAAGGACATGCAATAAGGAACCTCCTAAAAAGAAGCTCGAGGCACCACAAACTACCTAATGCATGTAGGCCGGCTACCAAAGCATTTAAGTGTCAAATGAGCCGGTGCCCCTTGTAAGAAAAACCAATAAAGATTTGCCAACACCATTTATACAAGATTGGATACAATTCTTCATTGAATAACCAACAATAGGATGATTCTATGCACTCTTGCCATCATTCCCTTAAGCATGACATTGAGATACAATAGCACTAGTAGGATGCAAGAGTAGACAAAGGGCCAATACGCTGACCAATGTTTATGGGACACATTCTAATAATTTATTTAATGTTTATATCCTTACAAATGGTCTACATTGTCATTTCTTGTCTTTTATGCAATTTTTGTACCTCAAACAGGTTGTGCAGTTTTAACAAGCTTGCCTCATGATCTTTTTGTGTGTGGTACAAATTTAAGACAAGATACCCTAAAATGGAAGGACATTTCAATGGGGCAAAGGGTGTGGCTAATCAACAAAATTTTAAAATTTAAGTTGTTTCAATTCTTTATGTTTTGTCAAGATGTATGGACCTCACAAAAAACTAAGATAATCTAATACCTTGGTGCTCTTGGATTTCAATTAATGGAAACTCAATGATAAAATCTATGAATTAAATGAGATTCTTGATGTTTGAATTTTTTGGGAGTCCTTAATGGTCGAATCTGCATAAAATGGTACCTTGATTTCAACGTTTAATATGGAGAAAAACACCAATGAAAGTTGAAATCTCTTAGCCTTTCATAAATTCTGTGTTCAATTGTTTGTATGGTATGTAGAATTCATGGAACGAAAAAATATATCACATTCAATCAACTCAACAAACAATTAATATCGAAATCCAAGAGCAGTAGGGTATGAGGTCCAGAATGACGTATGCTAACATGTTGTGGAGGATCTTTCTATTCTCTGTAACAACGCTTTCGAGGGGCCATGGGTGTGGAGGTTTTTGAGCTATAAACTGGGGTTGTCTCTCTATTTTGTTGCACTTAATATACAAAAAGTGCCAAACAATCAGTAGCAAAAGGTATATATTGAGAGGAGTATAATTATTTACCACAACATCATGTAAGCACTTGTGAATGTAGCTAAATGCATTGCCATGTAGATCATGCCTCCGCCTAATCATTGACATGTCCCGAAGTCCATTGACAACATCATGATCAAGGTAAACACATATAAGCAAGCCATTAAAAAACCTCTGAAATCATCTTTCAGTGGAATTATTCTCCTTATGCAACTCGTTTATGTGGGCAATAAAAATCAACTCCTCTCAAAGGGTCTTCATTTGCATAGTTGTCGATGTAAAATGCATACTTGTTGATGCAACTAACACACATGCCTTATCACTTAGGTAATGTACAACAATAATGAAAAGGGTTATGGGATTGTTGAGTCTTACCTTGAGGTGAAGTGTCTTATATTTAATTTGGAAATAGGACGTATGAGCATGCTAGTAGATTGAGACACTTGGCGCTAGCACTAATGTTCAACCTTTTGCCTATGGTAAGGCATACGGTTTCCACATATGCACCTACACTACATCAATGCATGACACACCCTACACATCTGGTCAATACATTGTGAAATTAACTCACTTTCCAGAGTAAGAGTCAAAGAGAATTTTACAATGTGCTCAATGGAAAAGACTACACAGGTGCACATGCTCACATTAAACATGCTTGCTTCGAACAACATATCAGGTAAGAACTTCTTCCTTACACAGCAATATCTTGATGCTGCCTTAAGCATAATTCACGATGAATGGATTCTTATACATTTTTGTCATGTTTTCAAGCTTTAATTGTAGCGACATACAAATTCCATGTATTCTCACCTAATCTATGAGAAGAGGATGTGTAGAACGAGACGAAGATTATTTGATGATGGAGTTTGTGTTATGTTTAATCAGCCAAATATGTCCTTTCAATTTCTTTCAATTTTTCATCCGTCCATGGGTTTGTTTTAGTGAGGATAAATCATGTGCATGAAGGCACGCGGCTTGAAACGAGTATAGAGGACAACAGGGAAATAACCAATGTGATTAACATGAAAAATAACCAAGGTGTTCACTAAATACCTTTTTCCTACTTATGTGATTCCAAGTAGAAAAACGCTCATGAGCCAGGCCATAAAAGACAAGGAGATAGAAGATGGCTACAAACTTTCATGTGTATTCAAGAGTTTACTACTAATCAAAACAAGTTCAAATCATTCCAAGAGATTTTTTAACTTGAAATGTATCTAATGAAATCAAAATAAACTTGATGTTTCATTTGAAAGATCACACTGGTGGTTCCACTGTTATCTAAAGCCTTGCTCATTTGGCTGAGATAACATTTTTGAGAGTGGTAAATATTATAAAAGTAAAATTTTCTTTCCATATCAATAGCTTCGAGTAAGTCATCAAATTATCGAAATTGTGTGCAATTTCAATCCATTTACGAAGAAAATGTGTAATGGCACTTGGGCTAAGAAGGGCATCTCCCTTCCTCACACGAAGTGGGCACGTTCTTTCCCTCCTCCCCTTGCATACGGGCTCACAGCCATAGCAGAAGGGGAGGGTACTTTTTCTTACTTGCCCCTCCTTACAAGAGCCCACTTCTTAAGGAAAGAGGAAAGGAAGCTTCCAACCTCCTCCCCTCACTGTCCAAGGAGATGAGCCCCACAGACGTCAAACATGCTAGTTTTTTTGTTATATGACATGGTTTCTACGCTATAAGCGTAGTTGTTAGTGGTGAGACTTTGATGTGAGAGGGAAGAGTTTTAACTTTGGGAAAGACTCATAAAAAACATTTTCCCAAAGAGCCCCATTTTGGACCCAATGTTTCCACACAAATTTGGGGGCAAGTCCTTTATTTGATATCGTTTTTGGGTGCCTTTCAAGCCAACATGAAGTTCGGAGAGGAGCTCCACATAAATTTCAATCGATAACAAAACAAAGAAAAGAAAATTATTTTGTTGGCATGAGCACTACTTGCGATGACGATTTCCTCAATGAAGCTCAAGGTTGAATATGTTTGTCATGGGTTTGCTGCTGTTTGTGGAAACAAATCTCCAATCAAAAGTAAAAATATTTAAAATTTAATGAAATATTATGAACATTATTTTCTCTTTAAATGGAAAATGTAAAAGTGGTTGATTTTCCAACAGAACACGAGGTATCATTTTTAAAGCAACAAGTTGTTCCATGTAATAAAACTTGCATTTGGAAATTTATGAATGGAATTCAATTCAACTTGGGAGATTAAGCACCGTTGGTGTGAAATGTTTTTAGATAAGCCTCAAAGTTTTGTCTATTTTGTGAAAACACCTAGCATTGTTTATTTTTAGAAGTTACGACACGGTTCAATGGATACTTACATGAGATAAATAGAATTGTTTGCAAAAATGTGCCTTAAGTACATGCACTGATTTGCAAAACCACTACATTGATGCATATCAAGAGAATTTCTTTATTAAAAAAACTAAAAATCATCGTATGTCACAAGTCCACTTGATGACTCATGTACAAAATCCAACAATGCAAAACGTGTTGTCTACATAGAACGAGCATCAATTGCGTTAATACTCAGGGTTCAAAGGCATCATGGATGACACTACAAATTGCACTACAGGCAACGACAAGACCGATGGATGCATGCATATTTGATAATATAGAATCCAAAACTTACATTTCCATTTTACTTTAATCACAGATGCTACATGCATTTGTGATGTTGGTTCGCAATTCAATACTTATGGTCTACGAGAGACATGACCTAAGCAAATGTTGATTGCTAATCCAATTGGGCGCTTATTGCATCAAGGATGCTTGGTAAGTCAT
Source organism: Penium margaritaceum (assembly GCA_023375785.1). Lineage (NCBI taxonomy): Eukaryota > Viridiplantae > Streptophyta > Zygnematophyceae > Desmidiales > Peniaceae > Penium > Penium margaritaceum. The sequence continues at coordinate 36,748 of SZWC01022265.1, read as the reverse complement.
TTGCAGTTTGATTCTAATATAATGGGAATGTGAGTGCTGGTTGCATGAACACACCCACACGGTGGTGAAAATAGAGGTAGAAGGGCTGATTGCAAAATCTTGACAAGTGTTGGTTGCACTTGGAACATGACCAAAATCGAATATTCAATGGTAGCATTCACATGAAAACTAAACCCACGATTTTCATGAGTGGTGAATTCATGGTGGTCAAGTGCATTGTTAAATATACCATAATTGCACTTTTTCATAGACATTGATTGCAAAACACACAAGCTATGTGTTGCACCTTTTTCATGGGTGGAAAATGCACCATTGATGCGATTGCCAAAATTACTACAACCAACGACTCTTGTTGGACTAATTATGTTAAAATCGATGGTATCCTAAGAAACTTTATTTTGATGTGAACGTTTTCTTTCCTCATAAGCATTTGTGAAAACAAATTTTGATTTAATTAAAAGATACCACCAAAAAATGCCAAGAATAAATTTTCATATAAACGTTCTTTCCCTAGAATCATGTTTGTTAGAAGAAATGTACTTTTATCTTAGATGTTTTTTACTTGGGATATTTCCCTTTATTATCAGTGTTCAACCACGGATTATAACCGCTTCGGTGGCTCTCCATGCCACAAAAGGGTCCTCACCACCGTGGCTAGGATCCTTTCATGGCATCAAGCAAGTTGATATTCAAGTTTTGACCCTTCAAAAACTTGAACAGTGCCCTCTTATTGAATTCAAATTGTGTCCATTGGTATTTTATCAAATCCGCACATGCAACATCATCAAATAGAACCCATAAAAAACTAGTCAAGGTAATTTTGCAACTCATAAATAATCTAGTGCAAGGTTTCTAAGGGTTCTTACCACCAGTACATGATACCATGGTATAAGATATGAATTACACCGTTGACATGGGTGAAAGCGCAACATATTGCATTAACTAGCAAAAACTACCCAACTCAATACCAAGTCATGCTAGCTTGTAATAGACCAACAAATGAAAGAATATGATCTATGAGTGGTGTGGTTCTGAAGGAAAGTGCATTGAGCACAATATTTTAAGTGCCAAAACATGTTTTATGATGTTTTTAAGGTATTATGAAAAATTGACAATGGTCACACAGCCACATTTTTCAATACAGAACACAAAGGTATACCTGGAAATAATTCGAGACGGATATGGTGATTCGATATATGCTTAGACATTATGAAAAGTACACAATGGTCTTAGTCATTATCTATAATGACGACCATCGTAAATATTGTTTTTGGATAATTCACTTGTGTGACAAGGACCATTTGCTCAAATTTGGAACACGTTAAAGTTGGACAAACTCCTTTGTACCCATACACAGAACATGCTACTAGGCCGAGTCAGTGACGTACTTGCTCCAAAATATGCAAAAGTTGCATGATCGCAAAAGTTCAGCACACATGACAAGGTGTCAGAGACAACCCTAATTTCCAATGATTCAAGGTATGCGATTCATACCATTGTACTTAGCCATGAAGAATTGGGTGTATAACATGTATGGAAAACGTGCACAACATTCACAAAACCCTTACCCACGAATTGATGGTGCATCGATTACGACATCAAATTATGGATAAGTTGCACGTGCAAAAGATGACAATTATTATTTGACATTTTATCAAGCTAACGATGTCCACTTATGGTTTGGATGAAAATGGTGACACCATTTCACCAAACAAGTGGTTTGGTGGGCACATGGCTTGTTCTACACGTGTCGCACCTCCCATTCCGATACAATGCTGAAAAATGTGATGTTATGATGACTAAGCTTGTTTCATTACTATTTAATGAGACATTGAAGAAACCTCGTATGTTAGCGAGCCCATGTTCATCATAGATTACTGAAACCATGCTACATGTACATAATGTCTACTAGATTCATCAATACCTTTTGGAGGTTATGTGCATCATTGATGATGGCCATGCAAAAATCGGTCCACGACTGAAATTTTTAAGGATGATATCCTTGAATGAATACTTGATGGAAAAACCATGAACAAACTGTCACGCAGGAAGTAATGGATGCAAATTGTGGAACTTGATTAGTACTGGTGATAACAAGGTACATACGTGTACGGAGAAACATTTTCAAAAGAGAAGGATGATTTTCAATGGTGGATGTAAGTGCTACAAAGAGGGGCAGAAACTCTTTCGTGGATCCTCAACAATTTGAAATGTCGTGGTGTGGTCTTCTAGAAATACAAGAGTCAATTTCTGGCTCATGACAAAAATGAGCACACGCCAAAGGGGAAAATATTGAATTTGACACATTCAGCCTATCATCACTTGATGAGTGAGCATGGTATGGACATATAGGGACAAGAGTGCCTATCCAATATTTATGGTATGAGGTAATTCACAATTTTGTAAAAATTCCATTTTAGAGAAAATGGATTAGTTCGTTTTCCATAATTGAAGTTCTAGAGTACCATGGCAATCTCGTTGTTATGTACAATCCAAATTCGACGTAGTTGGAGGCATGTGAAGGTTTAGGTTTTGAGCCCTATATTTATGAGCGTGGAGATTATCTATAATCGGATTACTTCATGCATAGTGTTTTGGTTCTCAGGTCTTAGTGGCTTGATTGGCCACGTAACAACTCATACCAAGCATTGTAATAAAGAATAATCAATGTGTTATAATCATATGTCAATTTGAAATTAATCTTCAACATGGGAAATGAGAAATTATATTTCTTATCAAATTCTTTTGATGTTTTTTGAAATGTCTTAAACTTGAGAGCATCGCAGGTTCATGTGTACCTTCATGGTACACATGACGTGAAAGTCACACTTTTCAAAGAACGTGTGGGTGGATTTAAATCATGGCAAAGATATGGTGTATTACCAGTTATGCATTATGGATGTGAAAAATATAGCCAACATTCGATTCTTTGGGACAAAAACAATTTGTGAGAGGGATCAAAGTGATTGTGGTGTAGTCAAAACAAACTTCAATGGCCGAGAAGGTCATGGTGATGCAATTGAAATCCCTTAGGTCAGGGGAATGGTTTAGTTGATGTACATCACCAAATGCAAGTACCATGTACTTTGAATTTCATTGTCGTGGTATTCACAATAATGGTTGTTTGAGATACTTCCTCAATGATGGCAATGCCCTCTATAAGTGCCTGAAAACATGGAAAAGTGCTCTATTGATTAGGAGTGGAGAATGTACACAACAGAAGACATTAAGGCAATACAAATTGATGTGCCATGGATAACACAATCCATTGATAGGTTCCCAAATGGAACCTTGAGGAGTGATTTTATAAAAATTAATTTAGCAATTGATTGTTCTCGGAAGTTCGATCATAATCGGGAAGGGTTAACACTCGAAATGTGTCTTTCCTGCTTGTAGCGTATGGATTGTGATCATGTAACACCCATTTGATGAAATACATGTCATGACCACTTTCATTGTGGATGTGATCCACGAGCGTTGAGATTGGTTATCTTAGCTAAAAAAGCTAAAATCAATGTGCTTTTGACAAGGACGTGAGCTGCAGCCTGCAATACCCATTTCTACACAAAATGAGTGGATGATGGTTGAAACTAAGATCATCTCGTATTGAGCATTTTCGGGTCTGATGATAGGCTTTGATAGTAATTACGCATACCAGTTGACCAATGTCGCTTCCTCCTAAGATAAGTGTAATCTTTAAAAGGAAAAACAAATGTGTTAAATAACCATGACTTAGGACTTTGGTGCCTTCCAACCGTAAGATAAAGCTAGCATGCAAGTTGCAAGGGATTGTTGCAGCTTCGTTGAATTGAAACAACCTATTCGTGCATGCTTAAATAGGTCAATTAGACGTATCCATGGTCATGAACACGTGGTTTCAAACCAAGTCGATTGATGTCCAGATATGGAATTGCACGTAGTTAGAGTGTTGCGGGGAGGTACCACCTTGGCAACAAACACTCGGAAGAGATCATGTCTGAAAGGCATGCAAAGTGTATTGTGAACCTTAAAATTTTACATGAGGATGATTGATTTATTTTTTAGAGGGACGTTCCTTGCCAGGATGGAGGAGGCCTCAACACAACAGCTTGCTAAAACCGTGCCACACGGCATGTGGGAAATTCATCCCATGTTCCCTCTTCTATGCTTCCATAACAAAGTTCACATGCACACCTCAAAAAGCATCAACCATGTAGTTGATACACACGTGTGATGGGTATTGTATTGAAGACACACCAATAATTGTGGGAAACATATAATTGTTTTGCATTTCTCATCTTTGCAAAGTGAACAAATTGTGTAATCAACACGTGATTTTGTACACAAATGATCATGATAACAAAACCATAGCTTATCGATGGCCAATTGTGAGCGAATTCAATGCAACTATTTTGCCGATGATCAAGGCTAAAAAATATTGCATGTTTTTCATATGAAAATAAGACATGACCATACCTCCATGAGGAAGGAAGAAAAAGCACGGGTCTGAGCAAAGGGAGAGGAATGTAGTGCACTAACCATTTTTAGGATAACAAATGGTCTTGAAATATTCACGGTACGTTTTGGGATCTTGAGAATGGATGTTGAGGGTGATAACATTTGAAAAATACGCGTCGGCTAGATTCTGCTTATAGATTCAACTCTAGTTAAGGAAATGACTATCACTTCATTATGCGGTAAAAGGAGCGTTGTGATGAAGTGTCACATCACATCACTCCTCACATCACATGTAAGGCCACGAGGAACTTGTTCCATGTCATGAAGCCACAATAGACATTTCCCGAACTACAATCTAACCAAACTCCAGTTCACACATATTGTTCTGACCACACCACCTTAAAGCTCCAACCGTGAGACCTAAAAGGTACTATGAATATGTTAAGACAATTTTAATAATGAAAATGGACAATACGTTACACAAGAAAGCTTCGTTCTTTGTCTTTTTAAGGTAACACCCTTTTGTTAATCATTATTACTTGTAGTAAACGTTTGACTGGTTAAGGTATCTAGTTAAATTCTATGCCAATGCTATGGGTTATGTTTAGAAATAGTACCTTGATGGTTATTGAATAGATGATTGCCATTTTAATTGTGACCACTTTCCTATGTATTGACCAATGATGAAGGACGAGATACTTTGCACAATTTCAAGAAGTACAATGTAACCAACAATCCCTAATACATCCTCCTAGAATAATCAATCATTTTATTCTTATGTTGGATGCATGTTTGATTTGATTGCCCATTTTGTATTTTCTGGTATACACCTAGGATTAGAACGGGTTCCAAATGAAAGATGGATCTTAAACATATGTAAAAGAATTTTCTCGATATTGTATTATTGCTTTGCGTGTTTAATGGTAAGACGTTTTGCAGTCATGAAACATCTGCATGGTGTTTTTTCTATTTCTAATGATTAGGCCATATGATATCATGATGAAGCACACAGGCAAAGGAACTTCTTCTGCAAGGAAGGTAATGTGCAAATTTATGTATGGAGAAACTCTCAATGCATAATGCATAGGAAGGAAAATCATAGACCACTTGTATGTGGCCGAGATAAATAACATGTATCGAGCTCTTTCCAATTCATTTTTTGTATTGCATTTCCCATCTATGATGTATATAATTTTGATTCTTGATATCATTCAGTTTTATTGCCACCACATCCCCTTCTTTGCCCCTCATGTATGTGCTACACACTCTACTTTTTGATAACTCATAGTAAACCAATATTGTTTTCTTCTTCGCCAGTAAATTATTTCCCCTTTAAATTCTAATTAAATACCATTTACTCTGATTATACCTTGTTTTATGTGTTGCATAGTCTTTGTAACCTCATCAAACCACAAATTTGTTTCTTGAAGAATTTTACCAAAGAATAATGGGTGTATAGTGTAGTTTATGACAAATAACACAAAGGAGAAACAAAAGTATTGCTTTTGAAATTCTTATAGTAGGGAAGATTACCGACCTAATATCACGAAAAATTCTGAATTGAAAGAAATTTTCAAATGCATATCCAGGACATGTGGAATGTGTTTGAGCATGACTTTAATGATAGAATTTAGTAAATCTTCTAAGAACGTTTTGTACTATGTGGTCAACCCCATCACATAATGATATTGATAATTCTTTATTTATCTTTTCATTTAATTAGTTTTGCCTCAGATAGAACAATCCTCAACGTACAATGTTCCATGATGTTTTAACAAGACTCTAATAAGTTCATCTGATTTGTCATAAATGCAGAATGGAAGAAAATACGATAATTCTTTCCTAGATATGACAGGTGAATCCTACATATTTCTTTTTGTAATATAATAATGTACAAGATGATGCAAAAATATCATTTCAATAGAATGGATGTTTTTCATGAATCATAAATATTTTATAAAAGAAGAAAGGTACGCTTTTCACTTTTCACTAGTATTTGATGCATGATGGTTACTACAAAGATATCAACATCATGTGTTGCATGGTAAAGAATGAAATAATTATAATCCATCTCAATGATTTTAAACTCATAGTACATTTATTGATGAAAAATGGCTCCTTGATTAGTCATTATGGATATAAATGAATCCATTATTTTTTTTGTTAGACTTAAGTTGATGTTAGAAATTGTTTTTATGTATCCATGGTAGCCGAATAATGAATGGCAGTCATGATGACCTGATTTCCCTCGACCATTCTTGTTCTGTGAATATTCATCCTACTCTTTGATACCAGATTCACTCTTCGTTAGTTTATTTGGTCTTAAATCTCCCACATTATTGAATGCAATAAATAACATTGTACATATCACATCCAATGATCTTCATAGTCTCCCTTGTACATTTCCTATTGAACCAAGGCCGCTAGGGCAGTCACAACCAATCTAACCTTTTTTTCATGTTCCAACTCTAGTTCCATGAAATGAATTGTTCTTAAATCAATGTTTTCTCATTAGAGGCAAAAGGTTGAGGTTGGTGAGATATAAATAGTGGTTTTCACATGATACAACTCATCGTGTAGACTGTATTTTAGATAATGGTGATGATTGTACTAGTGGTGCAATTAGAGGCATCTAGTTGCAACTAATCCTAGGTATGATGTCTATCACTCATCACTGGTAATCATTTGGTGCCATGGAAGGTACCAAGTCAGCAAAGGAAATGGACATTAGCACTGAAATCACAACTCTCATCACTAGCAAAGAAAGTACTTTCCTAGAAAGAGATGGCGTGCAATTTTCCTTTTGTGCGGGAAGAAAGGTGCCTTTACTTTCATTATAGGTAACTTTGTGATACGGAACATTCCCTATAAAACCTCTTTTTACTTATAAGATCTTAGGAATGGCATGAAGATATAGTTTATATCATGATTTATCCCATGAAGTTAACCCAACTGCCTTTCTACCAAATTAAAACACATGTTTTCTAATTTGAAATCATGTATGTTTTGTACCATATAGTGTAGTTTTTCATGTTTTTTTCCATTCATTTAGAATAATTTACTTCCCAACCCCTTGAGACTAATGGTATCATACTAAAACCATGACTTTTTAAACTTCCACATGTATTCCATAATCTTATGTTTTTGCAACTCAAAGATACAAAATCTAAGAAGGAGCTGACATGTGACTTTTTCTAAAATCGTCTCATATAGAGTTCTCATGATAAACGTAATTCAAAGCTCCACCCATTGTGACATTAAATACTATACAAAATATTCCTATAAAGAATATGTTTTGGGTTAAATATATGAATTTAATTTTCATACCCTTCTTCTAAAAATGAAGCACCAATTTATAGACATAGTTTTGAAATGTGAAACATTTAGTGCAGGAAAAATGATGTTGGATGAGGGGATTGAAAGGACAAACGTGGCAGCCAAGGGTAGCAAATGTCGAGATCTGTGGAATGTGGATGGGTGAGGTTGTGCAAAGATGGTTCAGTAAGAACATTGTCTTTGGAATTTTAAAAATGCTATGAAAACATGAACGTTGGAGGAAGGAGAAATGACGAGGACCATGAACTAAGTGTAGGGATGCATCCACAAGTGTGGTTCTTTGTCACCCGCCCAGAATGCCTTGAGACTAAGTGTGGCACCTTGACTTGTCATGGAAACTTATGGAGCCACTAGCGTGCACTTGAAGAGGCACAATTCTCTGTAAGAGGTGCTTTTCAAGGCATTAGCACGTAGTGTCAAAAATCAACTTATAAAGGCAGACGTGAAAAATAACTTACAAAACACTTTGTATAGTGGAAAAAACGATATCCAAAGACTGAATGACTTAAGATCCTCAAGTACGAATAAGGCTCCCTTGCTCTTATATCTCATGTAGACCATCAGTTAAAGTGGCTAGGTGGTTGTGCATCCACTTGATTAATTTCACAACCACCTAGGTAGTTGGAGAACCATGTAAAGAGATCATGAAGTTGATGCCAGTTGAGGACCTTTGAAGAATCACCTAGAATGTTTTGGTGTTCCTTAAAGTAAAAGGGACTATAAGAATCAAAAGATTGATGACATCTGAAATTTCATGAGGAAGTAGAAGCTGCCACATTGGAATATGATAAGTGATCAAGGATGTTGACCAACCAATCTTCAACTAGAAGCTCAAAGGTCACATCCTCCTCCAAGAAACTCAAAGGTCACCTTAAATGATGAGGAGTCAATGATGTTAGCCTCGCCCTTCAAAATCTTTCATGGGATGTTTTATAAAACTTGTAGATCGAAAAGAGAAACCCAAAAAGGGTATTTGCCAAAGTCCCGCAATTGTAATAGTGTATTTGTCAGCAATGAACGTAAGGGAAGAGAGAGAGGGAGAGAGAGAGAGAGAGAGAGAGATTGAGATAGAGAGAGAGAGAGAGAGAGATAGAAATATAAAAATGGAGGGAGTAAGAGATATATAATGAGATAGAGAGAGAGTGAGGGAGAGAGAGATAGAGAGGGGGAAGTGAAGGAGAAGAATAAAGAGAGAAAGAGAGATAGCAAGATAGCTGTAGAGAAAGGGAGATAGAGAGAGAAAAAGGGAGGGATTGAAGGATAAAGATAAAGAGAAAAAGATGGGGAGAGAGAGAGAGATAAAGATAAAGAGATAAAGTGAGAGAAGGAGAGAAATAGAGAGGCAAGGAAGGTGTAGATGTTGGTTTTGGAGGAGAAAGGCAAATGGAGATATATAGAGAGAAAGAGAAACAAATACAGAGAGAGAAGATAGAGAGAGAGAGAGAGAGAGAGAGAGAGAGGGAGAGAGAGAGAGAGAGAGAGAGAGAGAGAGAGAGAAGAGAGAGGAGAGGCGGGGTTGGGGTGAGTGCTTGTGAGGGGAGGTGAAGAGATAAATGGAAAGAAAGATAGATAAATAGAGATAGAGCGATAGATAGAGAGAGAGAGAGAGAGAGAGAGAGAGAGGGAAAGGGGGGGAGGGGAGATAGTGGCACATGCATTCAAGGGGTTGATAATGGGCGGTCGATGCATAAGGGGAGAGAGAGATAGAGAGAAGGAGAGAGGGGGAGAGAGATTGTGTGAGAGAGAGATAAATAGGGAGAGAAAGACAAAGAGAAAGAGATAAATAGGTAGACAAGTGAGATGAATGAAGTGATTAGGAGAATGAAAAGAAGAGAGATATAAACAGATATGTAGAGAGAAAAAATTGATGTGGAGGAGTAAGGGATTGGAGAGGTGTGGGCGGGAAGAAAGGTTTGGATGGTGGAGCGGACAAAGGGAGCAAAAAGGAGTGGAGTTTTTTCTGAGGGGAGGGAGTTGAGGAAGGGAGATAAGGGGTGGAAAGGGAAAATGCTTAACATAGGATAAAAGGGGACAATGAGATGCAATAAGGGCGAGGGAATGGAGAAGTGAGTGGAGGGTTAAGAAGAGATGGAGGGAAAGTGAGAGGGAGAGAGATATAGGGAGAAAAAAGGAGGTAGGGAGATGGAGTGAGGGAGAGAGGGATGAGGAGGAAAAAAATGGAGAACGTAATTAGGTGATGGAATGAAGGAGGGTGGTAATCATGTATTGAGGGAGGAAGGAAGGAAGATCAAGGGGACAAATGCGGTCATTGTGCTGACAATTGGAGAAAGGGGAGGACAAAGCATTGGAAAAGAAGGCGAGTGGGGGGAGGGGGTGGAGGGAGGGGAGTGGATGTGAGAGAGGAAGCAAGGGAGAGTGAGGGAAAAGTAGGGAAATGAGAATTGAGTGAGGAGAAGGAGAGGGAGGAGGTTTGAGTGAAGGGAGAGAGGGGAAAGGGTGGATGGAGGGAGCGAGTGGGGGAGAGAGAGGGAGGGTGCAGAAAAAGGGGAATGGAATACATGGTGAGAGATAAGTTTAGAAATGGGGAACAAGGAGAGGAGGGAGAAATTATGAGTGAAGGAGAGAAAGGGCGACTACAGGGGGAGTAGAGTAAGAAGAAAAATGGCATGATGTGGGGAAAGGATAAGCTGAGGGTAGAGGAGGATTGGAAGAGGGGGGAGAGTGAAAGTAGGATGGTAGGTTGGAAAATGGGGGAAATGAGGGTATAATAAGGGAAAAAAGACGGGGGAGGATATGCCCATGGAATGGGAAATAAAGGAAGGAGGGGGTTTGGAAGAAGGTGGAGGGATAGAAGAAGGGAGGAGAGGATTCAAATATGGGCCGAGAGGTAAGGGGTAATGCAACCAACCAATGAGAAGGTGATAAATGGGTGAAAAATGGTGGCAAGGTGGGAGCAAAGCCAAATACTGAGTTGAAGAGGAGGTGAGACAAAAACTAATTGCGAGTAGAAAATGCATGGAGCAAACTTGATGAGCAACAAGATAAAGCAAAGAAGTGAGCTAAGGTTGCAAGAGGATGAGGAACCATAATCGAGCACATGGTTAGCCAGGATAAGATAGTTTTATGGGAGGAAAAACCAAGGATCTTGTTCCCTGTCTTCACTCCTCTCTTTATCATATTTGGGTCGAGTTTATTGTCTCTGGATCAAGTTCATAACTGGAAGATAGTGGATGATACGAAAATGGCCACACCAACATTAGAAAAAAATTAGAGGAAATCGCCCCATAGAGTATCTATGTAGCCACTAATTCTAAAAACAAGACAATGATATATATGATATTTGTTTCAAAAAACAAAACTTCATATGTTACAATGCATTCTTCTTTTTTTGAATCATCACCAAGGGCATCCCATATTTAAAAAAACACAACGTTTCTAGACCTTGAGTGTAAGACCTTTTAAATGAATACTAAAGCATTGCATTGAATCTACCTTCAAGAAATTTCTCTTTAAATGGTGTGTTAAGTATGTAACTAAGGTTTTTTCTTCATCAAAGATGTGAAATGATCTTCTTTTTGTTTGTCCATGTACGTTGCTTTTATTTGAATTCATTTGTATGTGAAATGTATGCCCATGCAATACCAGTTTTGGTAGTCACTAATAGAGTATAACTAATTTATGTATATATATATCAAATCGAATTCATATTCAAAGGGGGATCAATTCTATGGAATAAAAGAGGTTTTAATCCTAAACACCAAGAACAATGTGCAAAATTTGTTTAATCACCAAGACTTAATGAACCCAATTCGCAACATGGGGATTAAGATAGTACAAGATCGTTTGAAAATCAATTGATATTAAATAGAAAATAAAATTATGTCCATGGGAGGGATAATATTTCAAAGGGAGAAGGTTTAAGAATTTGCATATATTTCTCAACATCAATGCACCTCTACAGTTATGTGGTTGTAAAGTCGTAAGATCAAGGTAGAATGAAAATTAGTGTGCAATATAAAGTTCAAAAATAACATCACATATTCTACTGTAAGACCCTTTTTATTCAAGACAATCCGTAGTTTGAAGCTCCTTATGTTTGATGAATAGTACCCCCCATACTCAGCAACACCCTTTTCCTTACATTGGAGGCATGACTACATTCCAGCTTTGTTACACGACAATGTAGGTGCACACTCATATGGAAAAACAACTTTAGGAAGGTAAGAGATATATTTCTTTATTCATGGTTTATTGTCAAATGAGTAAAAAAGACCCCCATTAGTATGAAGTGTTACATTTGAAGATAAGTTAGCCACTACTTCGAAATGGGTTGCCATGTATAACATTATAATCTATTTATTCCATTCAGGGAATAAAGTTAAACATCAATTTCATTTATTTGACTTCTTCATGACTACTTACACATAGACAAAGATGGGTTTCTTAGGAAGCAATGTTTCAAGTAGGTTCAGTTACATGATGCAACATAAACCTTTCATGTGATCTATGTTGTGTAGATATTTGGGAGTGTGGAAAATTGAAATAAAATGGAAAACTAACACGGATAAATTTGTTGAAGTAGATAGCTTTGATCAATTGTGTGTAAGCACACCTAGACTAGCCCTATATTTCTCTGGTTCTTAGCTGACCTATGTTATAATTATGAGACAATAACAATAGGGATGCATTGCCGATGTGCCCCTAACTCCTTGTGATGTTTCCCCCTTATAGCAAGTGCGCTAGATGCTCTGGAATATTCATCACTTGACGATTATTCCCTCTCCTTTGCTAGCTAACGATGCATTGTGTCTGGTTCATGCATTATTAAAGTAGCAAACATTTCATAGTATGTGTGCTAGCAGACCTATTTTAGACCCAGATATGATGTGTCCTACCTTCTTGCGAGACATACGTTTCCTAACACGTTGCACTTCCAAGGCACGCTCGTGGTTTGCTCAAGTGAATTTGCTGTGACTTCGCATGTGCCTCGCGTGGTTCACCACGCAATGTAGCGAACCACGCGAGGCTTGAGGTGCAACCCGATAGGGGCCCGTCACCTAAGCTGCTCGCTCTCACTTTTCGAAAAAACATTGCAACGTCTCTCGTGTCTAGATCTCCTCTCCTACTATCGCCTGGACCCCCCTCACAGATCTCAAGCGTTGCCTCTCATAGCTCTCGAGAGCTCTTGATCCTTGCTGCAACTAAGTGTTGCACTCCTCGCCTCAAAAACCCAAGAGCTCTCGCTCTCGGGTTCTCCTCCGCTTCCACCTCACTCCCTCTTTCCCTCTCAGGCCCTCTCTAAACATGCACTGTACAATTATTCATGTGGTGATGGACATCACCGACAGTGTCCGAATCTGGATTGTTTTTTTTGCCATGTTCCTATGTCGTTGCCATCCTAGCAATACTTTTACATGTTCACGGGTTACTTTTGCTTGTCAAGATCGATGTTCTGCTAGTTGTTTTGGACTTGAAACGGAACGTCAGGCGAGGCTCCAAGGTGTGGCCCAATAGGGGTCCGTCACCAGACCTCACACTCGTCACTTTATTGTCTAAAACAATTACTCATTCACTTGCCTCAATCTCCCTCTAGTCTAACTCATCTCCTCAATCCCATTCTCTAAGCCATCAAGAGCTCTCACCCCTCAAAGCTGTAAAGAGCTTGACGTCGCCATGCAACTAAGTGTCCTCGCTCCCCTCACGCATACCCGAGAGCCCTTGTTATTGGGCTTCTCTCCTTGCACCCCCTTGCCTCATCTCCTTCGCCTTCTATCTTCCCCCTTTCTATCCCTCTCTCCCTGTCCTAGGCTTCTCAGTTGTTGTTTGAACGTAAAGACTTATAAGGAAATGTTGGTTTACACATTCTTTCACAAAAAAAATGAATTGAAACTACATATTGGAACCTATGAAATACCACTTCTATCTTTGCAGTATATTGTAAAACTTCCACATGCATTGGTAACCCCTGGAATGTGGTAAGTTGTGATGGACCTAGCGGTGCACATTGTCTGGTGATACGCTATTTTGAGAGCATGGTATTCGCCATACTTATGAGAATGAGAAAAAATAACCCAAAATACGGCCAAACTAATTTAAAGGTGGCTATAGTTGTTTTCTATCTCTTATTGTTTCACACTACAAGATACATAAGTAATCTTTCTATAGAAAATTCAAAAATATCTTGAATTTGTTGATGTTTTTGGAGATCAATATCACATTTTTGTGGTGTAGAGATACGTCTACACGTTGCACACGTCACTAATGCATGATTCCTTACATATTTGCTGCAATCTCAAATAGAATGTGTATTAGAAAGATAATTTCAACATAAATAGAGCTGCATCGTATTTGTTAAGATGACCGGTTGTATTTCCTTATGTATGGGAAGCTATGGAAACCTTTAACTCATAGTGTTTAGAAGCCTTTTTATTCTGTCAAACGTTCTTATCATAGTCTCAATCATAGGTACCATTATTTTTTTGACCAAAATGAAGCAAAAAGTGAATCATTTAAAAATCCAATGGTGTACAAGGACAAATGATGTTGTAACGTGCTCAATTGTCGAAAGAATGTCATAGAATGTAGGAGTTGTCGTTCTAATATGAAGCAACCATACCTACAAAGGGACAGGATTTAATTTTGAGAAAAGATATAATACATGATAATTTGGTCATAATTTGGTCAGCCTACCCTTAAAAAACAATAGTGTAAATTTCATCTGTTTCATGGGAAAAGACGATTGGCTAATATATCTAACATTTGTTACGAGAGTGGTTACATCAAAGTTGTTAGAGATAAATTAGACATGACGTGATGACTTTACTTTAAACCTTGATAACTTGAAACATGTGCACACAAATTTCCATTTTGGAAAGGGCTGATAGAGAAATACATTGTTTCATAAATAGACCTTTTAAACTTGCAAACACAGCCCACCTTCACTATTACATGTCGACTTGACACTTCAAATTTGGAGGTGGCACTAGAAGACAAGGTCACATGAATGAAAACCCTTTCTCAAAGTTGTAGGATATTAGGAACGTGAATAACAATCTACTTCAACATATAAAAATTGCAAGGAAGGTTTTTTTAAATCTACATTCTTTAGAAGTTCCCACCAAGAGTGACAATCGTTATTGAGTGATCCCCCAAAGTATTTAGTAGCATGCATGCAATTTTATGCTAATTTTTACAACACATGGAAATTGTTGATGTGGCTTTTAGATTTTGAGATGAAATTGATTTTTTGAGGGAAAATTACCTCATGGGCCTACTTTTCTATAGTGTACATGATGTTAACACTCCACTTTAAAGGAAGTTTACTGGTCGCAAGATATTGAAAGATTTTGATTCAAAGTCCACAACCCTCTCACAATATTTATCATAGAAGATCCACCTATCAAGTTAATAGATTCGATCTGATAAGATTTTTTACTCCACTAGAGAGATGAAAAGACTTTTTGCATGCTATCCGTGTACATGGAAGAAACATGAATATGAAATTTCATGCGCCATACAAGCTCTAATGAATAATTTAGCAGTCTACGGAAGTGGAGTATACAAAATTGTTTTGCAAGCTCATGACCTATTGTAACATCTTCCTCTATGAATTATATTTTCACAATATTAATATCCTTAGTAAAAGTATGAGCTCTTCCTTTGAATTACTTAACATCAAGGTTGATGTTTCTTTGGATGAGTGTAACAGCTTACTAAAAGGATAAAACCGACTAATAATTATTGCATGCATGAGTTAGAAACCGATTGATTATAAATTTTATTATTTTTATCATAAAAATCGTAATTCATTGTGAAGATTGTCTACCATCTTGAGGTACATAAAATTCGTTAACAGATGAGGCCAAAAACATGCTAAAAGGTTAGGAAATATATGTTTCTATTGTATGAATATCAATGATACTAGTACTAAGAAAAAAATGAGGTGGAATTTTTAAATAGAACCGGAGGAATTCAAAAATAGAAAAGGGTAGGAGTTTTCGGCAAGAGTTATTTATTGTTGAAAAGTCTTCACCCATTTTCACCAATATTTAAGACTTACAGAATAAAAACAAAGAAACCTAAGCATTTACATTTTGACAAGGGGTTATAAGACAATGAAGTATTAATACTAGTATGTGTCAAGCAAAGATGTTGCAAGAGCTGGAAAGTGGCCTCGAAATTACAATATGGATTTAATTTCTATATTTGTTAAAGGCAACAGGTGGTTTGAAACTGTGTATACATACCAAACACTTTTTTGAAACAAAAAATTAATATAGGACCACAAACCTGTCGAATTTGCAAACAAATTTTATTAATCAGTGGCGAATTGCAACATGTAATAGTTTGGGGAACCTTTGTAGTTATCAAGCAAAAAAAACATTTAACAAGATTAGTTATTTGTGAATAATTCACAACTAAAGTAAAGAGTCAACAAATTCCAATTTAACATGCATGAGAGTAGTAGATATCTACATCTTATGTAGTGATACAAGAAAATGTTATAACCATAGAAATAAACGAAGGAAGAAATAATGGAGGAATTTGCAACAACTGTTGTCTGATGCACATTTTCAGTGGCACAAAAAGTAGGAAAGAAGAAAGTGCAACCTTCAACTCAGGCATGGCTTGTCCATTTGGAGCAAAGAGATGGGATAAATTTGGCCATCACAAAGTGACAAGATGAATAACGTCATACAATTCAACACCTTGCAAGTTTTTAGCCATTTTAACGTATTTTGGATGGATTCAAAGGTTATCTCAAAACTGGATATCAATCATTAGATGGGCATGAAGCCAAGAAAGGAACTAATGAGCAAGGGAACATATTATATGAGATACCACAAGGAAATAGATGGACAAGAAACCATATTGAGTTTGTATCTAATAATCCACGTCACCATTTGGAAATGGTTTGTTTCTCTTAAGCCATGTCATGGTAATACATATATATATATAGAAACCTGGAGTATAAGATATTAAAAAATGTTAATATCAAGAGTTTGTACCATTTTAAGGAAAAAAACGTGTTGAAAAACGTTGAGCCGTGATTTATTTCACCAATTTTAACTCTAAAGTGGTTGTCACATAATTAACATATCAGATAGGGATATGAAGGTGAGATTTTACTTCTTACTTTACGGGAGCATGGAATTCACAACCATGTATTTGCATAAAATATACGAGAAACATTTATGATTTGTTTGTGGCCTGTTAGGTTATGCTGAGGGTAAAACAATTACAGTGGGCCAGGTGGTTCACCCATGGTCTAGCCCACGTTGTGCACGCAAGCCTTAAACAATTGGTGGGTGCATCATTCCCTACGCAACCGCTGACTACCACTAGACCACAAAAACAATCTTTAGTAATTGGTAGAGCTCACACCGGATTGGAAACGTAACTCCAACTGGGTCAAGGTTGCTCCACGGGTTCCCCTGGAATTATGCCGGTTTCCAAAAGGCAAGCTTATCTTATCATGGTATTGAAAACTTATCTTAGGCCATAAATTCATAAATTTCTTGTAATACATCTTTATGACATTGATGTGCAACTTCACATTCACGGAACATAATGAATATCTACAAAACACCCTCAAGGATTAAATTTAAGGGTATCTTGGGAATAATTTCCAAAAAATACATTTTTGGAATTCATTGATTATGTTTGGGTTGCATTAGCAATGGTGGGTGGACAATGTGGTTGCATCATCTTCGATGGACCGAAGAAAGAAAAGGTGAGTGTTGATTGGCTAGCTTTCACCAATGTTTGGGCTATCCAATAGCTTCCAGGGTTTTAAAACTTCATCCATTGATTTTTACAAAATATCTCAAAGGTTGTAGTGCCTCTAGCTGACTTCATTAAAAAAAGTAGTCATTTGTGTTCAAGATATAACAAATAAGAAGGGTTCAGACCTTGGAGAAAATATTTAAACTTGGTGGTGGCCTTAACTTCAACACATTGTGAATAAACTTTGTGGAGTAAACTTTGTTTACTAATTTGGATGATCTAGTAATTTTATCGTTTCTCCATGAAAATGATTATGGATAAAAGCAATTTATGGTCAAAGAGTAATATTATTGGTGTAGTAAACGCAGATGTTGTTTGCATTATTCTAGGTGTTGAAGATGTGATAATGTTATGCAAAATTCTTATAATGAGTTGTCTCTACTAATAATTACGTATTATAGTACCTTTAGACTGGGGTAAATCTCACATGTCAACAAACATAATAAATTAAGTTTAATGAGTCTAACTTTGGAATCAACATCAAGAAGCAACTTGGAAAAATAAATTTCCAGGTATTGTAAGTAACAAGATTACTTGGCTAAAATCAGTATGAAACTTGTCACATGAGACCCATATCCACAAGTTTGTTCGTAATGGGAGCTCATTGGATACTACAATCCCATATTTTGGTGTTTCACACCGTGTTAATGGCAACGATTCACTTGCTAGGTTGTTGTGCCACCAAAGGCAAAGTATATTGCGGGTTATTAGAGGAGAAAAACTATACCGATCAAGGTGGACACTTAGGCGAGGAAAATCTTTTCAATTATCTTTATAATATTTAGAGTTGAACAATATGAAAATTCACATTATGATGTATTAAATGACGTTTGAATTGTGTTGATGGTATAAGTTAAGATGAGGAAATTGCGTTTGATTTAGTTGGTTTAGGAAAAATGGAGGCATTTTGTGATATCTTTATCGACTCAAAGTTGGATGTTTTTGTTAAAAACAACAAAGGTGGAAGCTTCATGAGATAAAATTGACAATAGATAATGAATCTTAATGGCAATAAAACTTAGTTATCAATAATATTGCATCACAATAGATGGGTATGTACAACATGCCAATGGAACACTCGAATGACTTATTTGAATTTTATACAAGCTACATGGTAGAGACGGGGTGGTTAACTATAAGTTAGCTATCTTACCACTACATGACCATTGTAACCACATGTAAAATTTCCTTTGAGATTGTATATGCAAAACTAACCAAAACTCTAATAATTGTACATATTTAAAGGAACATAGTGTTTTTAAGCATCCAAAACCAATATTATTACAATATCTAAGGTGAAAATCACCAGAACGTTAGAAAGATTTAAGGGATAATGAAGCAACCAGCCAAAAAGTAGCAAACAGACACCAAGTTCCACATTCAAGATCACTCTTTCATGACAAGTTATGAAAGGAATAAAAAAGTCAAGCATGAGTGGTTGGAGAAATTTGTGAGCGAGGAGACTTGGAAACTTTCCATTGCGAAGATTTGCCTCCTTCATAGCGTGAATATCCACTTGGTGTTCCACATGAGCGAGCTGAAGCTCTACCAAGACCCAAGCAAACACGTTTTTGGCAAAGACGTACCTACACCACCACTTGTGGAATTGGAGAAAGACATGGAGTACGAGGTGGATGTAATTCTTGGAATGGAAGGATGAAGACAAATGGTGGAGTAGCTCGTCAAGTGGCAGGTCCATGAAGGATTGCATTTTAGATGGTAACTTTACGTCAACCTTCAAGATGTAAATTGGGAGATTAATGATTAGTTTAATGGGCTTAAAAAACCTTTTACAATATGTTGAAAATTCATGGATTAAAGGGAAAAAGTGTTATGTTTGTGACATGCACGAATCCCTAAACCCCTTACATTCATATCACACCGGATGGACCTCCTAATGTTTGAGTTTATTCGGCCAAGGGTACTTTGGCCAACTGTTGTGACCTCCAATGTTCTATTTCAGAAGGTTGTGAAAACTTGTACCACTCTTAAAACGCCGACACTTCTATCGTGAAACGTATCATTTTTTTAGTTCATCTTGCCAACCTCTTGAGGACGTTAGACTTTCATAAAGACACAACGTGATATTCTTGATACCCTTTGACTTATTGGTAGTGTCTCTTAGAGAAACCTCTCATAATGCGATTTCACAAACGTCACTCAACTCAACCGTGTCGTTTCTAGTGTATGTACCGTCTAGATTTTTGAAACTTCACTTGTTTCCACTTTCTGATAATTATAAATTCCTTGAGTATTCCATCTTCCCAAATCGTCTCTCAATCCACACTTTCTAGTTGTGAACCGCTTACGTTCCGGCCAGTGTAACATCGACTTGAGAAGTGGTTTAGGGAGGACTGAAGAGGATATTTTCTCGCAAATTTTGTTTTTTTTGTGCGTAGCTTTGATAACCTTGGAGGTGAGGGAACCTATGCTGCACCCTTGGGGGCCTTCAACCCCCTCCGTCGGAGGCTTTCAGTTGAAAGACTATGCCTCATGTGTTGGAAGACACACCAGTTTAGGTAACCATAGAATATTCATTCTATGGGTGATTTGGGAGTCTCTCACCCACTAAACCTCACCCCCAAGGGTACCTTTACCATGGGAAGTAACCTTGTGGTTGGGGGATCAAAGCTGGTTTTTGATGTTAGACTTTGATGTACCCGCCCCCTGTAGTGATAGGGATATTGTACCACATTTTTGTAATTTGTGGGTGTATGATGAGGTAAGGAGGTTGAATTTGAGCGTTAAAATCTAAAATGGGTGCATTTTGGGTAGATTCTGTGATCATGGTTCATATTTTTTCTTGTTGTGATACTTGCTCGAGTTGTCGTACATGAAAATAAAGTTGTTTTTCATAATTATGTATAAATCGGCAACACAGCATAGACGCTGGGTTGCATAGAGATATGGTGGTGCCTTGAGATATTTGACATCTATGTGTCCATATTTCTCCACAGGTTGTTGCCTGTAGGAGTTGCCACCATTGGAAGGAAGGGTGGACATCGAGGTTATAGATGAGTTCAAAACACTGTTGTAATTTATGGGTGATCGGAAGGAGGTTGGAGCAGGATTGGAAGGCTTGGGTATTTGTTTCTTAATGTAGATTGCAGAAAGCACAATCTTTTCAAAAAGTGGGGGGAAGAAGGATGTGGTAAATGTGAAAGAGTTTTGGTTTTGAGGGGATTGTTTTCCTCCAGGCGGGGATTGTGGTGTTGTTGTAGAAACCTATAAATTTGTCGTCTATGTTGTGTATGCGGTCCAGACACCTGGATCGAATGCGCATGTTGCGACATCGGAGTCACGAGCTTTGGGTTCGCGGCCGTTGAGGATGCCGAATCCCGTGAAAACTAGCAAGGGGGAATGGCGGAAATCTGTTTCCGGCGCTGCCGATTGACAGCGGGATCATGAAGCTTTCTCGTGGGCGCGGGCCGACGCATGACGACGGTATGGCGGCTCACCTGTTAACTCACACCCTGCCCTGTTTCGATCCCTGAGACGACAGCTGACAATCGCCAACCTCCCAATCGGACAAGGGCAGACCCACCTCGGCTGTCAACCCGCGCCTCTTTCACGACGAGTAGACCTCCGTTGGAGACCTGAAGGTTGAGGCTACTCTTTCTCTCTCTCTCTCTTTCTTCTGACTCGCGCATTTGCAGACTCCGCCAGCGGTAACGATCACAGGAGGCCTAGATCGGGAGTGAGTGAGTAATTGACAGAGAGAGGGAGCGAGGTGAAGTCTGGAAGGGCGGGAGACTGCTGCGGGTGTGCTTCTGAACGTGGGAGACTCGGAGACGGGGAGGTTGAAGATGTACAGGGGAAGATGGCTCACAGTGGGCCAAGTCAACAAGTCGGCGGCAGGGCGTTTGACCTTAGGACGAGCAGCAGCAGCAGCATCAGCAGCAGGGGGCCCGGTAGTGGACTGGTGACGGTGGCAGTTGCAACTCCGGACCACAGGTTCCGGCTGCACCAGAAGCTGGTCACATGTGGAGTTCCACGCGACGATCTAGCGGTTGCAGCAGCAGTAAGCAGGTCTTGCTGTGCAGGGTCGACGAGTGTGGGCCGTACCAGGCTGGCCGGGCCGGCGTAGTCCGCTGCGGGTGGGGCAGGCCCCGGAGCAGGAGCATGTACACTGAAGCAGGACCCGAGCTGGCGCCCCTAGCAGCAGTAGCAGAAGAAAAGGGAGAGGTGGCACTGGCTGTGGCTGTGGCTCAAGGTTCAGAGCCAGCCCTGCTAGCTCCTGAAACAGTGGCTCAGACGCCCTATCTCTACAGATCTCACCAGCGAAGCATCGGCTCGATCAGCAGCAGCAAGTGCAGTACCACAATCAACAACAGTAGCAGCGGCAGCAGCAGCAGTGGAAGCAGCAGCCGCAACAACAGCAGCAGATTTTGTTCCTTCATCAGCCTGGACGAAGGTCGGACACGTGTCCAAGCAGCACAAAACTTGGGCTGCGACACCTGCACAGAGGAGACGCAGGGCAGCCAGGAAGTTCAGGAGGCTCGGCATGGCTTAATCTTGGAGGCGAGTGGTTGCGCCAAAGGTCTGGTTGGTGGTGGTGCGTCAATTAGGTCAGGTGATTCCTCAGCGTACAGGCAAGACGCCTTTTCCGCCATGGATTCATCCCACCTGTCGCACGTGGATGCCTCCATGGCATCCGCTGCTTCTCTCGTAGCATCATCGGCTGCTGCTTCTGCTTCTGCTGCTACTCCTCTTGTGGAAGCAGAGGCTTCTGCCCTGGCAGATGAGTGCTGGCCCGCTGCTGCAGCGGCGTCAGATGCTGCTGGTGCAGCAGCTTCTGAGACGAGGCATGTAGAGCCCCCTTTGAATGACGTAGTGAGTGAGCATGGGGTGGAAGGTGTCTCGATCGGTGGAGGGGGTGACCGATGGACAGGGGCCGCGTTCTCGGCAATGGACGCTGCCTTGGGCGGGGATGTGGTGCCCATGGGCGACTTGACCGATTCAGGCAGGCTGCTGAGGTGGAAGGAGGAGGGCGCTGCAGCCCACACGCAGCAAGGGAGCGTCAAGGAGTGGGAGTCTGCGTACGGTGGCATGGTGGCAGGCAGGAGCGGCGGCGCGAGCATGGCCGCTTCTCTTGGTTGGGACGGTGAGGGGGAAGCAGAGGCAGGGGAAGCCGATGCAGGAGATGTGTTTCCTGGCAAGAGCATGGGCTTGGCGATGCGCAGGTGGCTGGCCGGCCATGGCCATGGCGATGCGTCTGGTGCTGGTGGCCATCCTGATGGTGGTGATGATGGAGGTGATAGGCTGCAGCTCGGCTCCGGGGAGGTGCTGCTGCAATCAGAGTCGCTGAATGATTTGTTTGGGTTGCAGCCCCTCTCAGATGAGGCCGAGGCTGAGGCCAGCTTGATGTGGGGCTCTTTCCCTGGCCAACACCACCAGCCACAGCAGGGACAGCAACTACAAACCGAGCAGCAGCAGCAGAAGCAGCAGCAGCAGTCGCTGCCGCCGCCGCTGGGGCAACAGCAGCAGGAGGAGCAGCAGCAGCAGCAGGAGCAGCAGCTGCAGCAGCAGCAACAGCAGCAGCAGCAGGAGCGGCAGCAGCAGCCCCTGCAACAGCAGCGGGAGCAGCAGCAGCAGCAGCAGCAGCAGCAGCAGCAGCAGCAGCAGCAGCAGCAGCAGCAGCAGCAGCAGCAGCAGCAGCAGCAGGGGCAACAGCAGCAGCAACAGATGCAGCAGCAGCTGCAGCTGCCGGCCCAGTCCGCGTCTGCCACGTTTCTAGTTGGGGTAGGGGCAGTTGCGAAGACCCCTGCGGTATTGCAAGAAGTCCCTGGTCTTGTTTTGTCCTCAGCGACAGGAGGTGGTGGTGTTGGTGGTGGTGGCAGCGGTGGCGGTGGTGGCAGCGACGGCAGCAGCAGCGGCGGCGGCGGCGGCGGCGGCTGCGGTGGCGGTGGCAGTGGTGGTGGTGGTGGCGCTGCTGCTGCTTCACCACTGGGTGCGTTGAGACGGGGCTTGCCAGGTGCGATCAGTCGTAGCGATAGCTGCAGCCAGGGGCGTGTGGAGGGGGGTGTTGTGTTGCCGGAAGTGCATGAAGGGGAAGGCAATGTTAAGGGGAATGGCGGGGGGAGCGCGTTGGCCAAGCCATCTCCAGGAGCAGGCAGTTGTGTGACTGTGGTGGGGC
The DNA here is from genome assembly GCA_023375785.1 of Penium margaritaceum. Classification (NCBI taxonomy): domain Eukaryota; kingdom Viridiplantae; phylum Streptophyta; class Zygnematophyceae; order Desmidiales; family Peniaceae; genus Penium; species Penium margaritaceum. Next base: position 13,092 of record SZWC01022265.1, on the reverse strand, counting down.
CAGGAAGTGGCCTCAGTGACTGTGCTGATGCAGGTTCTGGAAGCGGCTCGTGCAGTGAGATGCTGGCCTCGGACAGGCTTGTAGTCGCTGGAGGCTTGGAGGGCCCCCCGCTTCGAGCACAGGTGAGTGGGAACGAGGACCAGGCACAGGCCCAGCGGCAGACTCAACAGCAGCAGCAGCAGCAGCAGCAGCAGCAGCAGCAGCAGCAGCAGCAGCAGTGGCAGCAGCAGCGGCAGCAGCAGCAGCAGCAGCAGCAGCAGCAGCAGCAGCAGCAGCAGCAGCAGCAGCAGCAGCAGCAGCAGGAGCAGGAGCAGCAGCAGCAGTGTGAGCAGGACGGAGGGCGCCATGCTGCACCAGTTCCCAAACAGGATGTTTGTCATAGCATGCGACAGGTCAAAGATAAAGATGTGCCCAGTAGGGATAGCTCGGGCCACAACAGCCCAGCTTCTTTGGAACCCAATGGTCCTGGGTGGCCTTGCGCCAGGGGCGTTGCCCCGCCTGCCACTGCTGAGACCAGTGCGGTACCAACCTCGGCCCCACCTTCTGCCGCAGGTGCTGCGGCAGACCAGAGCAACGGCATGGCTGGTGAGGGTGAGAGTGGTGGTGCCGCGTTCGGTTTTGGGGGTAGACGTGTTGATGAGGAGGCGCTGCTTGGCAATGAGGCCCTGCAGCAAGCGCAGCAGGCGCTTCGTTTGTCGAAGCAGGGTGCGTGGAGTTTCCTTCAGGATCCATTGCTGGATGAACCGGGGCCAGTGGCGCCAGCCGTGCTAGCCAGCCAGCTTCAGTGGCCTGTTGAATATGAGCAGGAACAGGAACAGGAACAGGAACAGGAACAGGAACAGGAACAGGAACAGGAACAGGAACAGGAACAGGAACAGCAGCAGCAGCAGCAGCGGCAGCAGCAGCAGCAGCAGCAGCAGCAGCAGCAGCAGCAGCAGCACCAGCAACAGCAGCACCATGAGCAGCAGAAGGAAATGTGCCAGCAGCAGCGCCTGCTGCAGCAACAGCACGAGCAGCAGGAACACCAACAGCTCCAGTCGCAGCAAACAGGGGACATTTCTACAGCTGCAAATGCAACCCTTGAAACTCGGGAGCAGGGGCAGCAGCCTGAGTCGTTGCTGCTGCCTGGAGAATCCTCCGAGCAGGAGCTTCTGCTGTTGGAGCACCAGCAGCAGCTGCTATTGCTGCGAGCAGAGCAGCAGCAGCATGTGCAACAGCTGCAGCAGGTAGTACAAATGCGAGGCCATGCTCCTGGCCTGGGCCCAAGGCAAGTTCACAGCTCAAATCTGATGCAGGGCCATTCCCGAGACCGCCTTAAACAAGGCCTTGAGCAGAAGCAGCAGCAGCATCACACACTGCAGCAAAATCAGCAGCAAGATCACAAGCAGCTTGAGCGGCAGGAGCATCAGCAGAAAGAACAGCAGCAGGAGCAGCGGCAGCTGGAGCAGCAAGACCATGATAAACAGAAGCCTGTTCAGCAGCAGCAGCAGCGACAGCAGCAGCAGCAGCAGCGACAGCAGCAGCAGCAGCAGCAGCAGCAGCAGCAGCAGCGACAGCAGCAGCAGCAGAAAGACCATGAACAGGAGCAACAGCAGCATCAGGATGAGAAGGAGCTGCCGCAACGGCAGCGAGGCCCGATGGATCACCATGAGCAGCTTCAGCAGCTGTCGCTGCAGGAGCGGCGACAGTTAATGCTTTTACTTCTGCAGCAGCGGCAAACACAGCTGCAGCAAGGGCAGGAAGCTCACCAGCAGCACTCTCAGCAGCAGCAGCAGCAGCAGCAGCAGCAGCAGCAGCAGTGGCAGCATCAGCTTGAACAGCTTCAGCAGCTCGAACAAGCGAGGCAGATGGAGCAACTGCACCGGCGGAGGCAGCAGCTTCATGGTCCTCTGGCAAGATTTGCGGGCGGCGCGAGCTCCGACGGGCTTGCCCGATGGATGAGCAGCCATCGCCCAGCAACAGTGGGTCACAGGCCGACAGGCCATGGGTGGGGGGTGCCAAAGGCCACCAGCATGAAAGAAGGAAACACCTTTACGTCAGCTACAGCTGCTGCAGTAGGGCGGACCACAAGTGAATGGGGCGTGGGAGGAGGGCAGAGGGTTCAGTTGTTTGCTGCCGGCAGCAGGCAGTTGAGCGAACATGCCATGAGAGGTGTACCGCAGCTGCCTCCCCCAGTGCCTGGGCCACGCGCAGGTGCAGCAGCTGCTGTGGAAGTAGCGGCAGCGGCATTGTCTGAGAGGGGGCGGTGTCTGTCAGCAGGTGGGGATCCACGGGCGGGAACACCAGCAGCAGCAGCAGCAGCAGCAGCAGCAGCAGCAGCAACAGCAGGGGCAGCAGGTGTTGTGGGTACAACGAGGGGCATGGGGCTGGTTGGGGGCCTAGGAATGGGAGGGTTGAGGAGTGGGGTCAGAGCTGGTGGGGATGCGGACGCGTGGGGCGGCACAGACAGTCTGTTCAGTGATGGGGCTGGTGGGCTTGGCAGCAGATGTAAAGCTGGAGGTGGCGGAGCCGGGGAAAGGTTGATGGAGGAAGATGCAGCTGCGCAAGCGGCTGCAGGTATGTCGCCAGTGACGCCTCAGTCGAGGCCTCGTGGACAACTTGCAGCAGCAGCTGCTGTGGAGGCAGCGAAGTCACCAAGATTGGAGCCACCAGCAGGACAAGAGGCAAGGCGCAGGCAGTCTGCTGCTGCAGCGGCAGCAGGGGAAGCACGAGGAACCTCAGGAGCAGTGCCGGCAGCAACAGCAGCAGGGCCGCGGCCAGCAGGCGTGCGACAAGCGGCGGTGGAGGCAGGGGCAGCAGCAGAAGCGGCCGCTGCAGCAGCATCGCCAGCAGCAGCAGCACAGTGGCAGAGCCTTATTGCCGAGTGTCGCTCGCTTGGTGGCGTTTTCCCCGTCTCCTCAACCAAGCGGGCGCGACTGGAACAGAAGCAGCCCCCACTGCAGCAGATGGAGGAGCAGAGGGCTCCTGTGCCACTGGAGGCAGAGCTAGCAGCAGGCGACGGAACAGCAGCAGCATCAACGATACCAGCAAATGCAGCGAAGCAAGCTGCCTCTCCAGGAACATCTGCACCTGCTGCAGCAGGAGCTGGAGCAGCCAGTGATGCTGAATTCTCTACAGCCAACCGCTCCTCCCCTACCAGCGCCTTAAGGAGGCAGAGTGGCGTGGCTGAGGTGGCAGGGGAGTGCGTCTCTCATGGCCCTCAGAAATCGCCCCCTGTGGCTGCCCCGGGGTCTCCACATCACATGCATTCCGCAAGGCATGCTGCTGGAGCGGCAGCGATGGCATCGACTGGGCCAACAGCACCAGCAGATGCCCCTGGCGGAGCAGGGAATCGAAGGCGGGAAGGTGGCGACTGCAATGTCGACTTGGAGGAGGTGGTGTCGGCTGGGGTCATGCGGGCTATTCGTGCGCAGCTCAGCGTGACACAGAGGGGCGGGCCGGGAAGGGAAGCATCTGCAGGAGGTGGCAGAGCTGCTGGAGGAGTGAGGGAGGGGATGGGGCTAGGGAAGCGGGCAGTGTCGATGGACTACGCATTGCATGCGCCTGCTGTGGCAGGCGCATGCGATGCTGCGTTGAAGGTGCCGTCGCCATGGGAGTCCCCAGGATTGGGGAGCAGTGGGGCAGCCACGATGCGCTCTTGGGGCCCTCCGGGAGGGGCTGCCGCTGTTGCTGCAGCTGTGGCTCGCGGTGTGGGGGCCTGCGGCGGCAGCAGTGTGGGCGCCATTGGCGCTGCATCTGCTGTATCCGGCGGATGTAGCCAAGGTGGTGGTGGTGGTGGCGGCCGTGGTCGTGGTGATGGTGCGATGCCGTTTGGTGCAGTGGAGAGGGCGATGTCAATGACAACCGGGCTCACCGCGAGAAGAATTCCAGGAGGCTTGAATGAGGAAGAGGGCTGGACTGCAGGTTGGATTGGGGATGGCACGAGCCGTGAGTACAGGCAACAGGAGCTGCAGGAGCGGCAGCGGCAACTGCAGCTGCACCTGCTGCGTCGCCAGCAGCTCCTCCTTGAGCAGCAGCATCAGCATCAGAAGTGGCAGCAGCAGCAGCAGCAGCAACAACAACAACAACAACAACAACAACAACAACAGGCAGTATCGTCTGCCGTGAGGCCTAACGCCATATCCGAGGAGCTGCAGCGAAGGCAGTTGCTGGCCTCAGTGACGCCGCAGGTCCCCTCTAACTCTGCAGCGGACGCCAGCGGAGCCGTAACCAGCAATGCGATGCTGCGCATGGAGAGAGGCCCAGCCACGTCCTCACTGAGTGCGCCTATGCCGAGCGGAGCCCATCCTGGTGGTGCAGCAGCAGCGCTGATGGCAGGAGCAGGAGGGAGGCCAGATGCGACAGCACCAAGGGGTTTCGTAACCGGGGTGGAGGCGAGCTCGCTGACCAGCGAGCAGATGCAGCAAGCGCTGCAGCAGCGGCGACTGCGCCAGCAGCAGTGGAGACAGCTTTTGCTCTTGCAGCAGCAACAGCAGCAGCACCAAGAGCAGCAGCACAAGCAGCAGCAGTTGCTTCTGCAGCAGCAGGAGGAGGAGCAGCAGCAGCAGCAGCAACAGCAACAGCAGCAGCAGCAGCAGCAGCAGCAGCAGCAGGAGCAGCAACAACAGCTCCGGCTTATGCAGAAGCTACTTGCCAGGGACGGTGGGCAGCTGCAGCAGCTGTCAGAGCCAGGGCAGTTCCATAACAGAGCAGAACTTCAAGAGCAGCTATCGCTGCTGCCGCAGCAGGAGCTGCGGTTGCAGGAGCAGCAACTGCTGCTCAAGTACAAGCGGACCTTGAGTGTGGGAGAGGCGTCCTCCGCCAGCGGCGGTGGAGTTTGCAGTGACCGTGTCGTAGCAGCCAGTGTGCTTGACGGCTGCGAGGGTGGGGAGGCTCATCCTTTGGCTGCCGCTGCCCGACTACAGTCGAGCCGCGAAAAAAGGCAGCGGCTGGTGCTTCAGCACCATCAGCTACTGCAGCAGCAGCAGCTTCAGCAGCAAAACTACTTGCTGCTGCAGCAGCTGTACCGCAGGGGTGCTCACTCGCACGGAGGGGATCCTTTGCTTCAACTGT
>SZWC01022264.1:27807-39676 GCA_023375785.1 Penium margaritaceum | reverse complement strand
TATGTCTCTGTCTATGTCTATGTCTATGTCTATGTCTACGTTTATGTTTTTAGGTTTTGCACGTGTGTAGCAAGGACTAGGTTCCTTGCTTGTACACGATGTTTTCTTGTGTAGCAAGCTAGCAAAGAGATCACTAGATTAGATTCTGAAAACAAATGTGACAGCGGAAGAAATCTTGATAGATTCCGAAGTACAAGTACGGCTCATGAAAAGTAGAGCTTAACAAAGGCTACACATGAGCTCCACCACTACTCCTCGCGCATGCAAGGGGCAACTCCTTCATAGGTCGTCAAGGCCATCCACAAAAGGGGTCTTGGTACAATACCGTCTTCCAAGTAGCCTGGCCTCCAGGTAGACAAGGCTTCCTTCTTCTTAGGCTGGTAGAGCTCTGCCAAGTTTAGAAGGGGTTCGAGGGCAGCCTTTAGCAGAATCTTGGTCTGAGGCGCTTCCAAATGCTGACTACTACAAAGGTGAGACATAAAAGATTAGTCTTGTTGAGAGTATGAGAAGTGTTAGGGCCGCCGCCTTTCATTCTTGCGTTCCTAGCGAGTGGACCGCCTTGCCTTCACATAGAAGCTTCCGCGGACTCACGGTGAAGTTTCACCATAGTCGTGGTTCTTGAATTCTAGAGCTCCTCACGCATCAGTGAGAGCCGTAGATCTCCATGGTCATAATACTCGCATCCTAACCCTCCTCACATATTAGTGAGAGCTGTAGATGTTTGTATCCGTAATCCTTGCATTCTGGCTTGCCATACCAGCAGGCCACCAGCGAACCACGTTGAGTGGTGGCCAGAAGCTATTTGTGTAGTCAGTCCCCACCAAGAGCTTTTACACCACCTCAAGCCATGAGCTTTGTCAAGTCTGTCAATACCTGACCGAAACGCTTTCTCATGCTGCATAGCTGCGAGTCCTTGCCTTCTAGGATCCATTCGCAATAACTTGCGCATGCCACACACTATTTTACAAAACAGGCCCTTTAAGCCTATGCATTAGAATAAATTTTGGCCTAAATAGAAATGAATTGTCAACAGCTTCGCTCGCACAAACCACGGAGAAAATTCCCTGTCTATGTACGAATGTCTAATAACGAATTTGACTACACCATGTTGAAGCACAAAACCAGCATAGTCATGGTATCCTCAAGCACTCCCACTTGATGGGTGTGCTTGTGAAGAGTTTTCCTGTGGCGTGGGTGCTGGCATATAAATCCTCTAGAGACTCCCCAAAACTCTCATGAAGAAACTCAAGCTGAGACACTTCTTCTGTGATGGACTAGCCGAGAAAAGCTTTGCCATGAGCTGTCGTATCAAAGAAAAGATTACTTTCCCTGATGTGGAGTTGTTTGGGTGCTAGGGAGAGTAAAGGTCCTGTTTTGGCATCCGTCTCACTTGATTCTTGAAAATCAAAAAATCAGGAAATGTCTCAGTTCTGTTCAAGCCACACCAGAAAATTGGCGGTTACTTCCTCTAAAAGCAAGATCTCTGATGGCTTGTACATGTGATTTTTCGCATGCTGAGTTTGCCCCTATAGAACTTTCTCTGCCATGTCCTTTTGCTAAAGAGTTGGAGACTCCTCTTTGGGGTACTCAGAAATATGTGTTGTCCCCTCTTCAGGATTCCGAGTTGCTCGAGCCATATAAACTACGCCTATATGGCTAGGAAGAATCACTTCGTCGTTTTCAGTTGCATAGCTTCGATTAACTTCAGTCAAGATCATAGAAATTCATGATGCCAACTGCTTGACCTACTTCATTCCTTCCTGTAGGCGAGCTTCAAACTGAGTGACCACTTCTTGCTCAATTTGTCCAGTGACTTGGTTGTAGCCAGGCTTTCTACGGGACCCATTTTCCCCTCCGTGAATCCGCACGGGTCTTCACAACCACAAGTAGGGCCCATGTAGTGGCCGCACCTAGCTGTGGATGAGATGTTTTCTCTCGAGAATTCAAGGAGGCACCTTGTGCAGCTTGAAATCACTGGCGAGGACTCTCCTCCATCGATGGCTGATGAGATCATGTACTTTTGTCCGACGTTTCATCTTTTTCTGGGCAAATGTCAAGGTTGCCATTTAGAATCGACGAGAGAAATTACAAGAATGTGCAAGACCAAGCCCGTCCTTGCACTCGTCGGCGCCACCTTTTGCTCGAGCTGTGCAGGCATCCCAATGAGTAAGCGAACTTGATGCGTAGGCTGCTTGCATGATACCCACTGCTCCTTTGCAAGTTGTTGCAACCGTTGTCGTACTTCTTGTTACATCTCCGTTCCGTGATTGCGACTGTGTGGTCACTTTTCTCCTTTTTTTTGCCAAGCAACCTTTGCTGTGAGTAGTTGTGATATCAAGCAGCTCGCTGTTTTCTTTCTTTCTAATACAGTGCATTGCATCACGTGGGTACTCTCTCTGCTCTGCGAGACCAGAGGACAAATGTAGGTCTGACTTCTTAGTGGACCTACTATTGTTCCTGACAGTATTGAATAATGGCTGTTGCTTGGGTCCACTTGAATCTTTCTCGTTCGCCTCCTTAGTTCTTTCAGTGTTCCCCCTCTCTATTGCACTAGTCATCCTCTCTCCCACTTCCACCGTAGAATAGGTGATAGTGGTCTGCACGCTGAACAAGGTGTGGATGGCACGTGTATGGATTTTTGACTTCTGCGTTCCATTCTCATCGCCATTCTTCAAGGCGTTTCGTGAGAACGCACTTTTGGTAAGTCAGCACTGAAGGGAACATCGGTAGAAAGCATCGTTAAGGAGGCTCTTTGTCAAAAAGTCTAAAGCTTGCTTTGTCCGCAGCATATGCACGGGTTGAATCATGCTCTCTTGCACTTTTGAGCGAATCCACTGCCTGCGTATATCGATGTGCTTGGTCGGACCCTGAAACTTGGTCAAATTTCCCGGGTCAATTGCAGATTTGTTAGCCACAAAAATCACCGTTGGGTTCTCTTGCGGAGAACCTATTTCTTCTTGGAGGTTGCGTAAGTACGTGACCTTTTGAGTAGCCGAGGTGGCAGCCACATACTCAACTTCTACATAGCTGAGCACGATATGATTCTGCCGCTTGCTTGTCAAAGACACCGCTCCTTCACTTAGTAGGCACACAAACCATGTAGTGCTGCGTCGGTCCTCCTCAGTTCCTCCAAAGTCAGCGTCTACATAACAATGTAGCTCTAGGCCACGCTTGGTGCAGTAGTTCACACAGGAACATTTTGTGGTCCAAAAGCATTCCCGGGATCAATCAAGCTCCTTCCACGGTGCTTGTGAGCATGTCCAATTACCAAGGGTAAGGTTGCTCAAAGCAAATTGTAGATCTGGACATGTGCAAATTGTGGCATGCATTAGAGAGATGACTTTACTACGGTACTCTCACTCATTTCTCCCCCTTGGTCCCTCATGCTTCAGCTACTGCTGAGTGAGAGGCGCTAGCACATACCGCTCGAGCACGTCAAATCGCTCACAAACCTTTTGGGTATAGTTCTGTTGGCTCAGCTCAAGCTTCTTTCTCACCCGACCATGCTTGATGTTCTTGCCAAGTTAATATTCGAGGCTTGGCATAAGCTTGACGTTGACCTCCTTTGCCATGGCTGCAACTGTGGCACTCATGAGATCTACTGATGGACCAATTATCAAAAATTGTCAACATAGACCAGGAAGTAAGAGTCTAGTTTCTCCTTTGCAAATGGTTTGTGCAGGAAGTGGAAACCGTCGTATGCTGATGGGTGGAAGTCAAGGGATTCCAACAGAATTAGGGGCTTGCGGTACCATCAAAGTGGACTTTGCTTCAGGCCATCCAAACTTTTCACTAGTCTGCACACCCGCCCACTACCATCATCGTACCCCTCCAACTACTTCATGAACACTGTCATGTCCATTTCCCCATGCACAAATGTATTTTTCACGTCAAGTTGCTGAACCTCATTGTGCATAACTATTGCGACTGCCAGCATGATGTGAGCTGTGGTGTAGCGACTGACGTGGGATATGTCTCAAAAAAATCTTTTCCCGCCACTTGCAAAAAACCCTTTCCAACTGGTTGTGCGTTGCATTTGTGAATGCGACCATCAACTTTTGTTTTCATGTGGAAGATCCACTTGACCCCAACAAGTCAAGAGCCTGGTTATAGCTCATCGAGCTCCCATGTGCCCTGCTACATGAGGCTTCCGTACTCAACATCTAGTGATGCTCTCCACTCAGTTTCATGCTCTCCACTAAGAGCCTCCTTAAGAGTTCTTGACTCTGGAGTTAGTTCTTTGGTTGAAGTCAGTCTGGCAGCCAGGTGGGTAGGTATGAAGTCAACGAGAATTTCTACGTCCTCTTTGTACACTAAACATGCTTTGATGGCCATGATATGTTCTTCCTCTTCCTCCTGTGCTCTTTGCTACTCCAATTGTTACTATAGGAGGCGATTTCAACACCTGTCGTGGAATCCGCCTGGACGATGATGCTACCACGTTGCATGAAAACAATCCTTTACAGGCACCACCTTGGGTTTGCCATCGCATACTTCAACCGGCTTATGATCTCGCGGAGCGCCTACCATGTGGTCTCCATGGGAGGACACACGCATGCCCACCGCCTCCTCATAAGCCTCATCCACATCCGCAAGGGTGAGTAAATGTGGATCTGAATCGTCTTCTTTCAGTGACTCATTATACGTGTCGTAGAAGGTTTAGAGGAAGTCTTTAGCTGTCTTATGATATTCGTACCATGCTTGGCGCGTTAGGTTCTCAAAAACGATTGTGTTGCGGCAGACAACGATCCTTTGCCAGTCCAATTTGTAGAATTCCCAACCCTTCATGCTAGGGCTTTGTCCAGGAAAAGCTCCCTACAATGCCTTGTCCGCCAGCTTCTTGTGGCACTGTTTTGGTACATGAAAAAGTGCCATGTAGCCAAAAGTTCTAAGCATGGTGACGTGAGGCTGGTCACCATGCCATGCCTGAAATGGCGTTGAGTCAGACAACACCACATGGAGTACGCGGTTGCGAACCCAAACTGCCTGCCTTAGTGCATGAGGCCACCATTTGCTACTGAGTTGAGCACCAATATGCATGGCCTTCAACGTCTCTTGCATTGTGCACTTGGCTCTTTCATTCACACCATTCTCTCGCGACGTGTAGGCTATAGAAAGTTGCTATACAATCCCCATGTCCTCCAGACGAGACATGAATTGCTCGCTCGTGTACTCTCTAGCACCGTTTGAGTGCAGGACCTGAAGCTTCGAATTGCTTTGACTCTCTGCTGAAGCCAACCACTTGAAGAATTTGTGGGAGCCTCATCTTGAGTATGTATATAATAGCTCCACACAAAACGTGTCGCATTGTCGACAAACACAAGAAAGAATCGGTGTCCTCTATAGATGGTGGCTATTGGTAGTGGTCCACATGTGTCTCTCTAGACTAGGTCCGAATTTTGGCTAATGTCAAACTCTGTGGTAGAAGGAATCATTCGCCGTGGAAGCTTTGCAAGCATGCAGTCCTTTCATTTCAATGTTGTCTCCTTACTCTCATAGTCCTTAATGTCGAGGCCGTTGACTTGCTCCTTCTTGTGCATTGACTGCACAAGCTGATTGCTTATATGGCCCAATCGTTTGTGCCACATAGAAAGGTGTGTGCCAGAGACTTGGTGGAGACTTTCTGCAGCAAATGGGGAGTGGACTCTATCACATGTAGGAGCCCGGAATATAAGCTCGATCATGCCGTGTGGTAAAAGGAGACCTTCTGCAAAGGTCTCATGTTTAAGGCTATTTAAGGAAACATGCTCTTGTTTATTGACGATACGTGTACCTCTCTTCATCAACTTCCCTAGTGAAAGAAGGTTGACATTAATCCTAGGTATGTAGAGAACATCTGCAAAATTTACTTGAGCACCTTGGTACCCAAGCACTATAACTTTCCACTTTCCTAGCACTGGAACTTGTTCCTTGTTGGTGACTGTGACAAAGCCCTTAGAGGAGGATAGGAGTTCGTTGAGGGAAGCCTTGTCAAAAGTGATGTGGGAATTGCACCCATTATCTAGGTACCACACGTACGTCAAGTAAACGAGCTCGTTGCTTTTCGTGTTTGACAACTGAAACATGGACCTCCTGTAGTCATACTACTTTCTTGCATCTCCTTCCTTTGTCTGCTTCTCTGGCCTCTTCTCTTGCTTCACAGCCTGCATAACGTTTTCATCACTCTTCTTCTCACCCACTCCTCCTGAGTCGCTTACTTTGTTTGTGCTTCATGCTTGCTCCTCATCCCATAGACGCTTTCCTTAATACTTCTTCACGTGCACTGGCCTGCCAAAGTAATGGCACTCATATGCAGGGCGTGATATACTTTGCTAGTCACGCGACTTTTTCCGGCTTGCGTTTGGCTTGGACTTGGTTGGAGACTGGTCTACGGCCGGTTTCATCAGCGCTTGGTTATTCCATGATGGCTTAGTGGAGCGGACCGCAGCGCTGACACCTTGGTACATTGTGTTGGTGAGAATACGCTCTTTTTCTTTTGCTAGCTCACCATCACGCTGCTCGATAAGAAGCATCTTGCTGATGTATGATTTAGTTAGTTTGCTCTCATGCTTGAACTTGAATACCTTTCACAAGTCGTCCCAGTCACCAGTCAGGCCGATGAGAAGGAATGTCATAAAGACGGGCTCAAATACAGGTGCATTTGTTACTACAACTTGGTCGCATGGAGACTTTGCTTCGTTGATGTAAGCTTCAATGCAGTCAAAGCTGTTAAGGTTGATGTGTGAAATTTCTGTCAGGAGATGGGATTTGAAGGTAGAGCCGCCAGACATATAGGTCCTGACGAGGTAGGACCATGCTGGGTTTGCAAACTCTGCTATGTCCTCGTCCATCCGAATTAATTGCTGAATGCAATTGCTCAACTATTTTCCCAGCATCACAAATGCAGCTTGATTGAAATACTCATGTTTTTACACCACTTGTGGTGGTGATCCTAAAGGTGGAGTTGCGTAGTACAGAATGTAAAACATCCAAATGCCATGAATCAGGGCCACCAACTTGAATTTTTGTGCAAAATGAGAAAATTCCTCTACGTCAAAATGGTCAATCTGGATCTTATGCAACTGCAAGGCAGCTACTACAGGGGGCACGGCATCCTCAAGTCCTTGGTATGCCTTATGGTGTAAAGGCACTTGGGGGCCTTGCACATGGCACTGCTGTTGCATTGCTTGATGAGCTTGGAATGGTGGCGCAGCTTGCGCCATAGCGGGTTGTGCCATGTACAGTTTTGGCAGACGTGCATGTTGTGCTCATTGGAACTGTATCATGAGGAGCACCACGAGAGCAACTTGAGGCTGGTGAGCTGCAAAATTCTATGACATACCTCCTTTGATAGGTTACAGAGGTTGCACCTGCAGAGGCATGGCTGGTTGCACAACTGTGGGAGGGCTTGCTTAAGGCAAATGCGCAAATAATGCTTGAGATGCTTGTTGCCATTGCATCTCTTCTTGTTGCTGTTGCTATTGAAACTTTTGCTATTGAAGCAGATACTACCAAAGCTGTTGTTGTTGCTGAAACCACGCTATTTGCTGTTGACGTTGTTCAATCTGGGCGACCTGGGCCGCATATGACTGTTGCAACTACTGCGTCTAAGATGCTTGAGCGGCAAGCGTCAGCTACTCTTGTTGACGGAGGAGCTCTTGAGCTAGCATCTGCTGCCTATACACCTCTCTCTTGTGCTCCATAACTTTAAAAGCTACGACCTCTTGTTTTGTCACGTGTTGCACCTTTTTTGCCAAGCGTTGTGCTTCCGCTGCTTAGTGTTTAGCGTGGTCTATGACATGGTGTCCTTGATCTTGACCCATACGCAAACCAAGAAAAACACAGTTTTCATCATAAGCAGGTAAACGTGCCCTCTGATCTTCTGCTGCTTATGGTCCCTTGATGCTTTTGTCTTCTGTAGGCGAAACGTCTTGAAGGGCCGGTTGCACTACACGCTTGGGAGAAGGCAAAGGTCACTCATCCTCAAGCCTGGACAGGGATAGTGAAGAACTACTTCACTAATCTCCTTTGCTGTTGCTGTCGTTAGACTAGCTCTGATACCAAATTAGGTTTTTTAAGCGTGTAGCAAGGACTATGTTCCTTGCTTGTATAGGATCTTTTCTCGTGCAACAAGCTAGCAAACAGATCGGCAAATGAGCTTTGGCAATTGAATGTGACGGCGGAAGAAATCTTGATGGATTCCAAAGTACAAGTATGGTACATGAAAAGTATAGTCTTTTAAGGCTACACATTAGCTCCACCACTACTCCTAGCCCATGCAAGGGGCAACTCCTTGCTAGGCCATCAAGGCCGTCGACGTAAGGGGTCTTGGTCCAACATTGTCTTCCAAGTAGACTCTCCTCCAAGTAGTCAGGGTTTCCCCCTTCCTAGGGTGGCAGAGCTCTGCTAGGCTTACAAGGGACTCCAGGGTAGACTCTAGGAGAACCTTGGTCGGGGGCACTTCCAGATGTTGAGTGCTGCGAAGGTGTGACATGAAAGATCAATCTTGTTGAGATACTGAGAAGATTTAGGGCCGCCGTCTTTTATACTTGACTGCCTTGCCTTGTTGTAGAAGCTTTCTTTGGACTCACGATGAAGTTTCACCATGATTGTGGTTCTTGAATCCTGGAGCTCCTCATGAATGTGTGAGAGCTTTTATACTCGCATCCTAGCTTTCCTCACAGATCAATGAGAGCCATAGATCTTCGTAGTCATAATCCTCACATTTTTGCTTGGCACACAGCCTGTCCACGTGGTGAGCAGAGAAGCACGTTGAGTCATGGCCATGGGCTGCTTGTGTAGACGGTCCCCACCAGGAGCTTTCACACCGCTTCATGCCAGGAGCCAAGTTAGGTTCTACACTACGTGACCTCAATGTTTTATCGTGTTGCACAGCTGCTGGTCCCTGCCTTCCACGGTGCATGCGCAATAACTTGCGCATGCCACACTCACTCTTTTATCGACCGTCCTTTAGGCCTGGGCGCCAGAATAAATCTTGCCTGTATAGAGAGGAATTTTCTAGAGCTTCGCTCTCAAAAACCACCAAAAAAAATTCCACTCAGTGTATCGTTGTGTGATCATGGATTCGTTTGCGCCATATCGAAGCACAAAACCAGCGTAGTCATCGCATCCTCTAACATTATCGAAGGACACTTCTCGCCAATCGTAAATTTGTCAAGTGTCGCTAACTCTGAATCATGTTTTGCCTTGCAAAATTTACCTGTTCACCATCTACGCTCCGTTCGGCATTATATCCGCTTTTTTTTATGCAGGACTGCAGCATGTTCAATTTGTGGACAAAAGTAGAGTTTCTCTTGTGAAGCTTCTCTACTCAAGAACTTAGGGTACGTTTGGCATCGGTCGACTCCAGGACACGGATACACGGATACACTAAAGTGCAGCATAAATACATACTTGGCACGCAGAGACTGGAGGCATCGACAGAGGATCCCGGTCATAGTCCCCAATCATGTTTAGTTCCACGTCAACAGCCTAATCTTAGGGGCTTGGGTTCTCCGTCTCTGGAGTAGGAATCCGCCTGGCCAAGACGGATCCGTCTTGGCTTTCGGCCGAGGCCAAACGAACCCTTAGGTGTGCCGATGGATGCATCTGGCGATTTGCCCTTTATGTTGTCTCGTTTTTTCTTCCGTTTTGTTGATGCCTGCGAACCCATCGGGGAAGGCTCGACATTGCCGGTGTCAGATGAAGTAACACCAGCAGCTTTCACACTTCATTGTCGGGCTGAATCAATGGACAAGCAGCAGGAGCGAGAGCATCAGCCGCTGGGTGCAACGCCCAGCGGCAACGGCCAGCCAACTCCGGAACCAGCACCAGACACCGACAGCACCAAGGCCGAGCAACGGCGCGCGTGGCTGCGCGTGGCGTTCGACGTTGCTGGGTACTGCGCGACTGCTAGCCTCTTGGCCGTGGTGAACAAGTGGGCCATTGTTGTTTTCCCCTACCCTGCCGTGCTCACATGCTTCCAGTACGCCTCCTCGGTGCTCATGGTGCTGCTCGGTGGAGCCCTGGGCCTCCTCGAGTACGATCCTCTGACAAAAACCTCCTGCCTAGGGTTTCTGCCTGCCGCCGCCACGTTCTATGTGTCCGTGTGGACCAACACGCAGCTGCTGAAGCGCGCCAACGTGGACACGTTCATCATGTTCCGCTCGTGCGTGCCCATCGTCGTGGCTGTTTGCGAGAGCGTCTTTCTCGCTCGCCCCTGGCCGTCCGGCCGGACGTTTGCGTCCTTGGCGGCCATCCTCCTCGGCGCCGTTGCGTTCGCCGCCAGCGACTCCCAGATAAGCGTGAGCAGCTACTCATGGGCGTTTGCGTACCTGGTGGTGATCACGTTCGACATGGTGTACATCAAGTCCGTGGTCACGCACATCAAGCTGTCCGTGTGGGGCCTTGTGTTGCACAACAACGCGCTCGCGCTGCTCTTCTTCCCCCCGGCCATGCTGCTCATGGGGGAGCACAGGGAGATCCTCGCCGCCGCCGCCGCCGCGGCTGCTGCTGACAATGCGGCCGACTCTTCCGGGGCCAAGGGCTCCTTCCTCACGGTCGCCGTGCTTTTCCCTGTGCTGCTGTCGTGCGCAATCGGCTGCGCCATCTCCTACTTTGCGTTTGCGTGCCGATCGTCGCTGTCGGCCACGAGCTTCACGGTGATGGGGGTGATCAACAAGCTGCTCACGGTGCTTATCAACATCTGCATTTGGGACAAGCACGCTGGTGCAGTCGGCATTGCGTCACTGTTTGTGTGCGTGCTGGCTGGCGTGTGGTACCAGACTTCAGTTTCCAGCCAGTTCGCCAAACCCTCTGCTGGTGCCAGCACTGAAGCCGCCAACGCTGCCAGCGGCAGGGTTGCAGCTTCTGCCCAGGGATCAGGAGCTCATGGAGGGGTGGCTTTGGCGTCGAGAGAAGATGTTGAAATCGGCGAAGAAAGCCAACTTCTATCAGGGGGTTCTTCTTAGGTCACAGCACATAGTGTATGGGTGCGTCTGCTGCATTGTTCCCATTTTGTTCCAGGCCTGCATGTCAGCAGGCATGCCACTTAGAACCGTTTGTTCTTGCAACATGTTTGTGTTTTGGAGCCCTGGGAGTCCCTGTTCACCTTTGGCATGCGCCGGCTCTGCTGTGCTGCCATGCTTAGCTCTAGACAAGCCCCGACCCAGCCGGCAAATGCAGTTGTGTGGCAGAGAGCCACTTGTTCAACTCCATCTCTTGAGCTTGGTCTCTCCGAACTGGTCGTTTATGCAGTGTGGCCCATGCTTGTTTGGCCTGCTCTCAGTGTTGCTGTCCATCTGAATTCTCACACAAGCAGATTCGTCCCTTTTCCTATAAATGCCGTTTTCCGTTCATAGTGTCGGGTCACAAAGAACCTGGTCAAGCCTGGGTGGAGGGACCTCTGCCTGTGGGTAAAGGGGATGCACTGCAAGTGGATCTGTATCTGGACATAACACGGTTGAATTTGCAAGAGGAAGGGAATCTACTTTCCCCGTAGGGAAAGGAGAAGGGGATTGATGTCTGGTCAAACTGTCCGCGGCATGCTTCAAGGATCTTTTGCAACGGATGGGCTGCTTCACTGCTCTCTCCGCTTAGCACAACCCAGTGCGCACTGCCCGGATGCAAGGATGGACAATGACTTTGTCAGCTCCACCAAAGACATCCAAGCCCTTGTCTTCATCCTGCAACACCATGAAATCCAGGTCTCGCAAGTTTGGGGCGGCTACATCGCGAAGTCTCCAACCCAAACTTGTGTGCAGGTACTATCTACCTCTCCTAATGCAAAACCATCCAGCTTTTTGTAAACATGTCCAGCCTTGTCCCCTCCTCTCCTCCTCCCACACTACCACTACCACTACCACCGCCACCACCACCACCACCACCACCA
>SZWC01022264.1:15134-27309 GCA_023375785.1 Penium margaritaceum | reverse complement strand
CTCCTCCTCCTCCTCCTCCTCCTCCTCCTCCTCCTCCTCGTCCACAACCTCCTCCTCGTCCACCACCTCCTCCTCATCCAGCACCACCACCACCTCCTCCTCCTCCTCCTCCTCATATTCATTTTCCTCTTCATCCTCCTCTTCTTCTCCTCTGTCACTTCTTCACTTTATCATTGCCCCCATGCGCTTTCCATATCTTTTTAGTCTCCTGCTAACTCTGTTCATGGGACAAAGGTGTTGACCTCTCACGCTTCACAAACAACATTTCGGCTTTGACCTGGCTATGGAGCAATGATCTTCCAACCTGTATTCAACATTGGGATGTTTCCACAACCTGTATGGTGAAAAGTAACAAAACCCCCACGACGTTCCTTGCTTTCGCTGGATGTCAGAATTTGGAGTATTTACCTAGTTTTTCTCTCAAATGGATAACTCGGGTGTCACCCCCCTCCCCTCCACAGTTGTTGTGTCCTTTGTTTATGATCAGTACTGCGCTTGTAGCCCACTGAATGGTTGTTGGCAAATGACACTTGTCCATGGCAGCGAGACTGACAAGCATCAAGCAAGTCAATCATGACTTTTGTGTGAAAAGTAACCCACCCCTCATGAAGGGCAAGGGGAATAAATTCATGTACATGATGTGGGTTTCCCTCACGCTTACGTAACAGGCCAAACAACAAGTGGAACAGAGGAAAGGTGACAATGTAAGAATTGAAATTGGGGAACACATAGAAAGGAGTGATAGAGCCGCTGGTGAGCTTAAAGAGCTCCCCGCCGCTCACCCACACTCACAAAGTGTGGGTGTGACGAGCTTGCAAAGCTTGTCCCACCTCACGGGGCCAGCCAAATTGCATAAGGGGTGGTGTCCAAATGTTTTTGGCACCATAGTCCCTTGGAAAGGACAGTACGGGCAAAAAGAAAAAATCTTTCAAGTATTCATAGATGGTCTGGACAAAAAATACCTCCCACTGGGCTCCCTTTCGAGAACGGGCAAAACACTGACCCAGATACAAAACCTTGAAAACCAACGGCATTGCATGGTCTGAACCACATTTTGTTATTTTTATGCATGCACAAAAGTGTTCAGCAGTATATCAGCAATAATCCTTACATGTGATTTGACTCTCGTCACTTTCATGTTTTTGGAGTGACAAAATGACCAGACTGCAACATGCATGATCAAGCCGGGCACACGGCCAAACGCCGACGTCCATGCTTACTCGAATGTTCTTTTTCCCTGCACTTGCAACGAGTCATTGTCACATGGTATGATACGCACCCTCTGGTAATACTGCACTGTCAAGCCACAGCTGCACTTCAACGGAGCTCAATCTGCAAGCATGTGTGTTGCCAACACGCCGTGCCTTCCCATGGATCTACAAGTGCATAACCCTGCAATTGAAGGATGACAATCGTTGTGGGCTATGTAGGCACAGACCAACACTCCACCACGATCCTATGGCAGGCATGCTCATGAAAATACGAAAAAAATTGCAGGACAATCCTGTTGAAGAGAATGAGAGACGGATACTCATTGAAAACAACAAGCACACATCACTTGCATGCTCAATCCGGCATAGACAAGAAAAAAACCAGGGACATGGCCTCTTTGAACTGGTTGCGACCCAACACCTTGGTCTGCTAGCTGTTGCCTCATCGCAAACCAAATCACATCCACCCTTCCAGACTCCCAAGGACCACAAACAAAGTGATACTTAACACTAATGTGTTTTTCCCATGCATGGAAGGCACCATCATTTACAATAATACCAGAGGCGCTTTGGTTATTAGAATTCAAAACAATGTCTTCTACAGACTGACACTATCCAAACAACAAGCATCGCAGCCATACGTTATGAAACATTCCACACCTAGCACTCTCTACTCGCACTCTGTGGTGCTGTACTAAACATGTGCTTGTTTGCCGCTACACCAAGGAAAAGCTGTCTAAACCCAACAATAAAACCTACCATGTATGGCTCTTGTAGTCTGCATTCCAAGATCAGTTGTTTTCGATGAATGCAGATGCAACACTTGAAAGGTGGGAGTGGATGACAAGACCATGTCGTGTCCCCAGGGGGAATGGAGATGAAGATGAAGGGCTATGGGGCCCTTGGAGAATTCAGCGAGAAAAATCACAGCAATATCCATGTTGATTTAAGTCGTGGTGACAAAGTACACCAAGGGCTCAATTAGATGCAAGTACGTGGTCGTTTCTAGTGTCTCTCCAAGGTCAACAGGGTCGATAGGCATGGGGGGCTTCTATCCATCTTGGGTCATGGGTGTGCTAGCCGTTGGCACCACAGAAAGAAGCTATACAAAGTTCTCCTATTAGTATGTGCATTCCACACTTAATGGATCTGCATAATCCTTTGTTTTTTTATCTTGGACAATCTCAATGCCTGGAAGAAGTGCCATCTCTTCGACCTCTTTCATCTTGTACACAGACTGCATAAGGTTCTTGACTCCATCGATTGCTGTCATGTCTGAAAGTACAACAAGAAGGTCGTTGACATACACGAGGATGGCTACAATGCTCTTGGTTGGAGCATTAAGGAAAAGATACGGAATGACGTTGCTTCATTTTTAGACTTCTTCTCGAGCGTGGAACAATCTCATTGCTCCAGCAATGTAAGGACTGCTTCAGGCCATAGAGTGCCTTCCAAAGGCAGCAAACACTTTTTTTCATCCGCATAACCGGGCGGTTGTACCACATAAACCTCTTCCACCAACCACCTGTGAATTAAATTATTGATCACATCGATTTGGTGGATCTTCCGGTCATGCTGTGCTGTTAGGAAAGAAAAGGGCCAAGCAGTGTCAAACCAGCTGGCTGGGAAAAATGTGATGTCGAAATTGATGCCCTGGACTTGGGAGTAACCCTTTGTGACAAATCGGTCATTGTATCTTTCATTGGAACTGTCAAGTTTCTTTTGCAAAGGACCCATCATGCCTTCACTTCCTTTCGCCTCAGTGGAAGAGCAACTGCCTTGAGGACATCAAGCACCATCAAGGAATCCATCTCTTCCTTCATCGTACTCTCTCACTGTGTTGTGTCGGAACTAAAAAGACCCTGTGTGAAGGTGATGGGGTCTGGTTCATCCTCTATCTGCATGGAAGTCGCACATGCTTGTGCTCTGCGGGAAGGAGGGAGGAGCGGCGAGAGTTTTCCTGCGATGTGGACACGAAGACACTCATGAAGCAAGAGCTAATAAGCGTGTGGTGTTTGGCGTATTATTCTAACTTCAGGCTCATTGCAGGCAGACAAGATGAGCACCTTCGTTTCTGGCTCTCCACTCTAAACTGGGCGAGCCGTGACCTCTCAACGTGATCTTCGAGGACCAGGTGACTGGAGGTAAACAGTAAGTGGGTGAGCATGGAGTCGTCCATCTACCACATGTGAGTATGTCGGCAAGGGGCCAGACAGTCATGGAAGATTTGGCGGGGGAAAGAGGGGTATCACGTGAGTAAAGGGTCCCTCTGAGAGGCTCCAAGGGTGATGCATGCGGTGAAGACATGAGTCCCACAAACTCCGTGGTGGAATCCTGAGGGGACACAATGGGGTGTTTGTGTAGTCGGTGGGATGCCCCAGACGGGTGCAGGCTTTGCAGGTGGCATTGGTTGGGGAGCCTTAGTGGGTCTTGGTGATTCACACAGAAAAGGGGAAATGTCACCGGTTGGTTCAATGGAAGCATGCTACGGCAGGGGGGTTGGCTACATGTGGTGTAGAGGGTGCAATTTGTCCAAGAGATACAATAGTAGGGTCGACGGTGAGCTCTGGCAGCATAGTCATCGAGGGACCAGGTACCAACAGAGTGAGCCAGCTGGACAAGAACTCTTCCACAAAACAAGGTACGGGACAAGGAGAGGCGTGACCAGACTGCGAGCAAAGCGCCCCAAGGCTAGAAATCGTGAAAACTTCCAGGAAGACGGCATCACTGGACTTAACAATGCGGTCATGAGCTGGGTTTCAGAAACGCCAGTCATTGGACAGGGAAGAAGCCTTGACAAAGATTCAGAGGCGGCCAAGTAGTGACTTTTTTTACTCTTGCTGGGCTTCATTCGACCAGAAACATGCGATACAACCCCAGACATGAGCCGGAGGTAATTCGGCATGATGGTGGAACCAGTGCTTGTAGAGAGTGACCGGATGACAGAGAGATCCATGTGGACAGTGGTTCCACACCCACACCATGTAACATTGCTTCATAGGTGGACCCATGCTAGAGTCAAAATGCATTGAGCAGTTTGTACCAGCCATGGTCCAGTTCCAGCGTTTGGACACACCATTTCTGGTGGTGTGGCAGGGGCAGAGAACCCGGGCTGAAACTGAGCGGGGCCAAGGAACTTGGCGCCATGATTTAAACAAAAGCATTTGTACTACTGGTTGGTCTGGCGCTAGGACCAAGCAGCGACGATGAGTTGTGCGATGTCACTTTGGCGGTGAAGGGTAAAAACCAAACGGAAACAGGAAAAATCATCTGTAAGGGTGCTCAGCATGCATTTTTAAGGAGAAGGAACCCATGACCTTCGAGTGGAAATTTTCAAGGGGAGAACTGAGACTTACTGTGCACCCGTGTGGTCACCTCCGCCTTGGTCACATAGCGTGATGCAGCCTCCAGACATTTTCTCTGCTAGTGTTCTTCACCTTGCTTTCCATGCTAACCATCGTAGAGGACCTATGTTAGTCCCTCCACTGGAGATTTAGAGGAAAATTCTAGGCTTTATTAGGTGTAGGTTGTCTCAGACCTATTTTGGGTTGTCCGGGTTTCAGGACCCTCATTAGAGGGACATGCAAGGGATTCGCCCTTCCTTTGCAAGGTGCACCGGCAGGTGCAATAACGTCGTTTTTTGTTAGTTTTTGAACATCGACATCGTCAAAGAATTTGTGGCGCTAGTCATGAGCTTTCCAACACACCAAACCACACACAATTTGGCCAAGCGTAGCCCAAGTTAGGTCTCACCCACCACATAAACGCCTAACGCTTCCATGGCGCCCACACGCCGTGGCGCCTTTCTTCACGTGCGAAGCGCCTTTCCCAAGGCGCAGATCCCATTGCACGTGGTGTAGGGGTCCCCTGTACTGTTTCCCACACACCTTCCCCACTTTTGGTTCGAGTTTGGTGATGGGGTGAGATGAGGTTCGAAACCTGTCCTCGGACTTGCAGTCAAGAATTTTACAAAGTCCCAGAGTAACAAAACGTGCTATTGAGTTTCTGACGAAGAGCCAGGATTTTGGCTAAGTCCCTCAGGAACAAACTGCAGTACAGGATCCGGTGGATTATCCACCGGACGCCTCGGCAGACCTTCCGGAGCAAAATCTCCAGATGTTACTTGTCTTACTCGTTCCGGTCGATTATCCACCGGAAGTCGAGTCGCGGCCGGCTCTCAGAGCCGCAGCGCACACCCCAAGTTTGGAAGGCCATATCTCCCTCGGTGCTTGTCCAATTATGGTGAAACAATTTCCACCGGATTCAGCGACTCGTCAATTTTCAGGTGAAATCATCCAATTTATGATCCAAGCAATGTTTGAGCTGCTAGATCCGCCGGCACAGATTTTCCTCTTTCAGGCGGCTCGTCGACGCCTCCCAGCGCCGCAATTGGGCATGCAGAGGGGCAATTTTTCAACATTCTCCCCCGTTCACCTGCCATACCCGTTGCTCCTGCTTGCTCTCACTCATCTTCTGCTGCGCCCTCCAGCCCATCATAGCTGGTCATCCCAAGCCCGGCCATGCTCATCGCGTGCCGGTCCGCGGGTTGCACTTTGGTCAAGCAATCCACAAGCATGTTGTGCGTGCTGCAGTGCTGCAGCACCACCTGCCCCTTCTCGACCATGTCCCATGCGTAGTGATAACGCACGTCAATGTGCTTCGTCCTCCTGTGCTGCGTCGGGTTGTTTGTCAGCGAAATGGAGCCGGTGTTGTCCTCTTGCACCACTGTAGGCTTCTACCTTCCATCCACTACCTACCTTCCCTCAGGTCTGACTAATTCTCTTCTCTCTCCACAGTCCTGCCGCTGTTGTTGTTTCCTGTGCCTCTGCACATTCTGCTGATTTTTCTTTCTTCTGCTCTCACTCATGCCGAGCATCTCATTATCCTAACACATCTCTCCCCGGCTTCCCTGCTTGCCCTCCCCCCTAATCCCAACCCTGAAGTTGGCCCAGAGCCTTGCATCTCTGCACACCACCTCCTCATAACAACACCTGATTGTATCTCCCACAAGTGATCCTCTCCTCATTTCCATAGAGGAAATCCCTAAGGATGTGCTTGCTGTCGTGCCTGAAGTTGAGCCTGGGCATGGGCCCCTGCCCTTCCCTAAGGGTCCTGACCTTGACCACACCCCTACCCCTACCATCGCTTCTGACCTACCTGTTGTATCTCCCCTCTGCACCCCTCCACTCTCCCCACCACTGCTATGCCCTTCCAGTTCCTCTACCTTTGCTCCTCTCCTTGTCATTTCGGACACGGTCTCCCTCCTGTCCCTTCTCACAATGATAGCTCTCGAGACCCTCTTTACTCCCTCCCCATCTCCGATCCTCAATAGCCCCTTCTCTCTCCTCCCTTCATCAGAACCCATTTGGAGCCAGCCCGCCCTCCTCTCCCCCACCCCTTGCCCTCTCCATCACCCACTAGACTCAACATTCTCAACGTCCTAACCCTTCACATCCCTTTCATGCGCTTCCATGCTGCCTGGCCCCGTCCACTGCCCTCTCGCCCGGATATCCCGCTTCCTTACCGCTCCTCCATCCATTCCCAGCCCAAGCCCAAGCCTTTTTCCACGCTCCGCCCTTCCCCTCTGTCTCCTCCAGTGCCTCCTCCCCCCCCTTTGCCCGTATCCGTCTCTTTCCTTGAGTCCCCATCCACATCGCATCCCTCATCTACACCTGTAGTCACCGCTGTCCCCAACCCTTCCTTAGACACCATCCCCCCATCTGGACCCCCATCTCAGTCTCCGCCTCTGCTTGCACTGACCCTGAACGCACCTCCACCCTATTCATCCACCTCTACTTAGGCCTTGCCCGCCATCTCCACCTTCACCTGCACTTGTCCCAACATGCTCTCTCATGCACCCAACCTCCCACGCCACCTTGCCTCCGACTTTATCCCCTCCTCTCCTCGACCTCTCCCTCCCTGCTTTACATCCTGGTCTCCTCCCACACTCGCTCTCACCTCTCATGCAACCTTGTGTGTACCATTTCCCAATGATTGTCCTCCCAACCATTGAGTCCATCCATTTAGCCTTATGCTACCCAACCACACATATTTCATCCCGGACATGCTCACGACCGTCACTTTGTCCACCTCGAGTACTGCCATGCCAGTGATGTTTCTACCGACTTGCCCTTTGTGTACGTCCCATCATCATTTGCCCATGCCCTTGCTGTCACCTATTCCCCTTCTCCCTCACGTTCAATGCCTTCCCTCCCTGTTGACCTCACAGATGCTCTCACTCTTTCCATTGCCCACGCCTAGCATGATGCAGCTGCCTGGAACGCAGCGTACATTGCGGAGTTTGATGTCCTCCATGAGCACGGGGTTTGTCAGCTTGTTTACTTCCCCCTCCTCCCATCGTATAGCCATCAAGTCCAAGTGAGTTACCTGTGTTAAACTCACACCCTCTCACACCCTCAATCGCTAAAAGGCCCACTTGAATGCAGAGGGATACTCCCAGATCATGTGGATTGACTTCGACGACACCTATGTCCTTGTTGGTCAGTTCACGACCAGTTGTGTTGTCATCTGCATCGCAAGCCACTTCTAGTGGAAGTTAAATCAGATCAATTTGGACAATACATCTTTGAAGAGCAATGGAAAGAGTGTAAAATACAGCTTTGCCGTCTGCTACATGACCACTACCTCCCTGTCACTTGCATCGCACTCCACACTGACAGCGAAAGCGGTCTCGCTATCGCCAAGAATGTTGGTGCGTTCCATAAGCGCACCAATCATATAAACATTGAATACCACTACATGAGCCCTGTCATTGAGGCGGGCAACGCCGTGCTCTACTTTATCCCTGCCACTTACCATCTCTTGGCCTTATTGAAGAAGGCCCTTCATGAGCCAGCGTTTTCTGCAAGCATTGATGCTGTTGGCCTCCACTCTGTCGCCCGAAGGCTGCACATGAACCCAAGGGTTCATGAATCCATTTCATGGATCCCGAATCCAAATCCAAGCTTGCATCTCCTTTGGGAATTCGGGAATCCACCCCAACCCGTAAATTCCTAGTTCCCTCATGACCCAAGAGCAGACCCTCCCTCCCTCTCTCCCTCCCTCCCTCCCTCCCTCCCTTGATATCTTGATATCTCCTTGCTCNCTCTACATTCGCCTCCACCATCCACACCTCCCCCATGTCACTTCTTCCCCCTATGGGCGACCAAACCCCCCACCTTTTCCACACTGCCCACCGGCAACCTGACCTTCCTCCATCCCAACCACATCTAATTTGCCTCCCCCTTCCCAGCCTTGCTCCCCTTGTTCATGAGGGGCCCACTATGTCCAAGGGGAAATGGGACTCACTCAACCTTCACCTTTCACTACTCACTCCTCTCCTCTCATCTCTCGCGCGTGGTATGCCGCAGCCTTTGAGCACGTACCTTGCCCAGTGTTGCTGGTAGGGGCCCATGATAGTTGCAGTTCTCCAACCTTGCAAGGTTGGCGGCAGAGGTTTTGTCAGTGGGTTAGAGTCTTAAACTACCTAAAATGGTGCCTGCACTAGCTCTTCTAAGAGTAGGATGGTCTCTTGTCTATGTCCTCACTAGAACACACTTTGGGGTGGTGTGTGCAAGGTGCATTTGGGGCTTAAATCCTACGTGGTGAAGGCCAAACAGATGAAAAAAAAAGAATAGAAACACACAGAATAATGCAGAAATCGCATGGTAGATGCCAGCCGCAGCTCACAGCTGCCTTGCGAATCATTGTTGTGCATTTGTACAGCCACGCAAATGTCAGCCAGGCTTCGGAGATAGCGGTTTTTTTTTCCCCAACCTTTTACCCAAGCTTGTACCCTGATTCATTGGGGAATGTGCATTCATCTGTGCACAATGCTTGCCGTACGAAAATTCCATCATGATGAAAAAGATTGAGTGGGTGCACATGGAAGGGGATGGGGGAACAATGTCAAATGGCCATGCGATGTCCTCAAACCCTAAACGGTTGGAAAACGTGAGCCTTCCAGGGGCCGTGGTCAAGAATCCGAGTGAAAATTAAGGACAGCCACTGGATGTACGGCTTCCGCCATTGCGCTCGCAAGAAAATACACTAAACCAGACATTGTGCAGGTTTTGTGGACAGCAAGGGCAAAGCAATGTTATCCCAAAAAACAAATCCTCAAGCTTTGTGTCCTCATCTGTGTCTGCTGTTCTTCTTGTTTTAAGTAAAACTTGATGTGGCACACGCCAAAAGTTGTGCTCTCGATGTGCCGAGGCTTCAAGCACCTGAAATCACAAAGCTTCCACGATCTGCATCCACTGGCCCATGTTAACCTCAATACCTATGTATGGAATCACTCATTTTCCCTTCACAGAGTAATTCTTTGTTGATGAATGTTCCTAGAAACAGTTAGTGAGACTCTCCTGTTGGATTCAACGGATTCAAGGGAATTCATGGCTCCAGGTTTTGGACCCGCGAGATCTGGAATCACGAATCCAATTCCAGCCTGAGATTTTCAAACCGGATTTGGCCTGCACCCTTACCGTGCCGTGGTTGAGACCTTGCCTTCACCTGTTCCCCTGCCTATGCCACTACCACACAGCACCACTACGCTTGGCGCCTGTTCTCTATTCCTGCCCATTTTCATCCTTTCTTGCAAGGTTGTTGCCCCGCCCGTGATCCTCTCCTTGTCAGTGCCAACAATTCCTGTTTTCTCTCCCCGCGCCCTCCCTCTCCCCTTCTTTATCTTTCTATATCTCTGGCTGCCTTGTGGTTGTGCTCCACAGGCTGTTGGGCTGCAGGAGTGTGAGCCTCCAGACTCGTTGTTCATGCATCATGGACATCAGCTTGCGGTTTCACGGCTGGAGAGGTTTTCTTGAGGCACCCATACTTGCTTCTAGTATGTGTTAAAGTAGTTGGAACTTGGCTATTCTCTATTTGTACCCTTCGTTCAGTTCTAGGTCGTTCTTTCTCTGACCTGCCCCATTGGGCCATGAGTTTCAGGCTCTGAGAGAGATGTACGTCTCCTTGTGCGCTCTCTGAAAGGCGTTTCCGTATTTTGCTTGAGCTGCGCTGAGCTATCCTTGTGCTACGCCAGATTCATGCACCGCACTATTATTCGTGTAGTGACTGTCGTTGCGCTGACAATGACTTGTTCCATGCCACGTGTCTCGAAGTGGCATAAACCTGTTCCAGTGCAACAGCCGCATCAGCTATGCCGTAGCCTGCTCTTGCACAAATCTCTTTTAGTACAGAGCATACTTCATGCAATACTGTGTATTTGAAATAGCCTTGTGCGTGAGGCCTCCGAGGTGTGGCCCGATATGGGTCTGGCACCGGAGCCCATTCTCATCGCATTTCACTCAAACATTCAACATTACATTGTATCGATCCCCTCCCTCACGCTAAGTATCTTGACTTGATCTCCCACTCACAGCTCTTGAGAGCCCATGCCCCTCACAGCTCTCAAGAGCCCCCACTCCTTACACTCTTGAGAGGCCCCAGTACCACTCACGACTAAGTGTCGCTTACTTCCCCTCTCAGAACCGAGAGCTCTCTCTCTCTCTCTCTCACAGCTCATTCCAACTCCCACTCTAACTCTCCCCTCCCCTCAGCAACTCTCACCTTATTTCAACATGGATAAGGTGACTTTTCATTTATGAAGAATGTGTTCATAAGCATGAAAGCACAGACAAAAACTTCCTAGTGCGTTCATGTGGTTGTTGCTGGGGCTGTGGGGATTCACCTTTTTGTGGTCCATGCGATCCACGGAGAGCGACTTCTCTGGACATCCATCGATTGGACGGAAGCTTTTTCATGGCAAGGTGTTGGATCTAGTGGGTATGGAGGCACCCTCAAGGATGTCTAGCTCTCACTGAAGCACGCTACCAGTGTTTGGGCAGCCAATGGACACCAATGGTGAAGAGTGTGGAGCACAAGGATCATAGATGTGAGTGGGCAGAACACGTCGCATTCAATAGATCTGAATCAAAACACATTTTTGTTATTTAGCATAGTGAGTTTACATCAGATTCTTATATCCTGTGATCTTAGATTTCCAACGCATCCAAGCATGCCCAAATTGGAGCAGTAGAGCCCCTGCTACGGCCGTCGAAGTAACCCTTGGTGAAGCCGAGCCGCCCACCATGCCCACGAACGGGGAGTGACGGGAGACGCTTCGACGGTGGCCTGTCGAAGCGCCCTTCCTGTCATCCCAACGTGGGGAGGGGCTCACCTTGGTCCAGAGGACCATCCACATTCAATCCTTCATGGCCCATGTGCCTTTGGAGTCCATTGGAGACGAACTAGGATCACTGGCGGTGGATTATCCCGCCACCTATTGCGGGTACCAGATTCCACACGCCCAACACCCGATTTTCGGGCTAGGCTAACTTTCTGAATAATCACTCAAATCGAGCAATTAAAAGCTCGATCCTGCATGGAAAAATCCAAGGAATCCAAATATAAAGTCAGATCAGGTTTTCGACCACTCCTCAGTGGTCGAACCAGGGAGTACGATCAACGGCACTCATGGCAAGGGGCACACCATGTCAACAATCTCCCCTTTGCACCGCAACCTTGATGCCCTGTCCTTGAACATATGCCATGCTCTGCTGCCCGGCCAAGCTGCCACTATGAGCACCTCTCCTTAGCTGCCCTCCACCAATCACAACACATTGCGGCAGACGCCTTGCTCCACGCTGTCGTCACTTGTGCCTCCGTATGGGACTTAGCAGCACCCTCATGGCCTGCCTTGTGACCCTTGTTGTCTTGGTGTTGCTGCTTGCCGTGGCAGTCGGCCACCTCCCCGAGATGACCTGGGAGTACTTGCCTCCTTGCTGAACTGCTCCCCCTCACATGGGAGACCCGCAATCCTTTGCGAAGTCCTCCTCCGCCTTTGGAGACCTCGGACTTCCTTTTGAGTCCTCAAGCGCCTCCGAGTGTGCCTTGGATACCATTGTGTTTTTAGCACCCTCGGCACCTTGCAAACTTGGCCCAGTGTGTTGCACACCTCCCCCACCTTG
>SZWC01022262.1:31003-43643 GCA_023375785.1 Penium margaritaceum | reverse complement strand
GTGTGTGTGTGTGTGTGTGTGTGTGTGTGTGTGTGTGTGTGTGTGTGTGTGTGTGTGTGTGTGTGTGTGTGTGTGTGTGTGTGTGGTGTGCAGTTTAAGCAAGGCCGTACTTGTCACACTCAGCACCGGTATGTGCAAAACTATGTGGATATGTTGGTTGCTACAACGGTTGCACGTGCCCAAGACCAAAGCATAGATTCCACCCGCGAAACATGACTTCATGCGTCCTTCACGCATGAAGCATATCAACATCGAGCATCATTTTGTGCATGAGTGCATTGCAGCCGGAGATGTCGAAATTGTCTGGGTTGACGGGCATTAGCAAATCACTGGCTTCCTCACCAAGGCCCTCAGAAGCAGCATGATCAAGGTGGTACTGCGTGCTGTGGGTCTTTTGTGTGCTCGTGATGCGCCTCATTGGTGTTAAGCTCACGTCCCTCTGATGTTGTACCATCGTATCCACTCTCACACACCTGCTGTAATTGTGGGTTGTGTGCGCTTTTTCTCACATCGCCTTCTTGTGCAGGTGGGCTATTCGTCCGTGGGTCATGCGAGAGTGTTGTTAGTTTGTAAAACACGCAAGTGACCTCTAACTCTGGCCACATGCATATCCCTGCAAGTGAGTGACACACATGGAGTTCTCGGGCGCTGCAGCAACTGACCCACTTTTTGTCGTGTGCTTGAAGTACCATGTTCCAAGTGCAAGAGGTTGTACTAGCATGAAAACATTTGATGCACCCGACTTGGGACATCTTCGAGAGCTCATGAGTTGCACATGGCAGAGAATCTGCACTAAAGCTAAAACAACTTGAAGTGAGCATAGGGAAAGTGACATGCACCCACAAATGCTCGCCTGTTCAATGTTCTTCTTCTTCTTCTTCTCTCTTTCGCCCCTCCCCCCCACTCGCTGCATTGTACATGCGTGATAAGTCGCTTGAGTGTCACTTTGTTGTTGGTTCCTCATGCGCCACACACTTGAGCTTCCCTCAGTTCGTGAGAAACCGCCACTCGCGAGTTGCCAGTGGGTCTGGTTCGACCGCAGGGTGACCGCCTAACCCCACGCAAGGTCTTGCGTGGGTTTTTTGACTGACCTGCTCTGATACCAAAGTGTAATTACCAGGAAGCTTCCTAGTACGCTTGCCACTGACTGGCCGTCTGTGCTCAGCAAGCTCGCGGCTTCAACATAGGTCGGACGTGAAACGGCAAGCATTTGGCTAGGCGACACAAGCAGAGTGTCAAATGTGCTTCCATTAATAAAACACATGCAGAGAGAGCTGACAACTAACAAGAACATAAACACCTGCCGCGGCTCACGGCAAGTGACGCACGCGCAGTGCCAGTTTGTCCTAAACCCGGCCCAAAACCACTGTTTTGGCCATAAACCTGCACACAGGTATCCAAACGCATCACCGTGTGAGCCTAGAGATGCAGAATCTTGAGCCGCACGCTACAACTAGTCACACGCATAAGTCTGGCATTGATTTGTGGAAAACAATGCAAAACATGCAAATCGTGCTCGAGAGCCAGTCCACCGAGAAGAATCTAGCGTCTGCAGAAAAACCGATAACGACCCCGACAAGCACCCGGGATGTCATGGTAACTGTCTGGCACCTGCTGGTGCACGGAGCCACCACTTGTTGGTGCTCTGGCGCCAGCTGCGTACGCATCATGGATCATGTTGTCGTGCTCTCCAGTAACGCTACTCCATACCACCACTACAGGGTGTACGGATAATCACCGCGTCGTCGCTCGTGACAGATGGAAGCCACACAAACCAACACTCCCCCTGGCTTACATAGCCGTCACCACAATGACGACTGAGGGGCTAAACTCAGTCTCTTGTAAACACCAATGACAATACAAGGTCTCCTTGTGACAGTGGTGTAACTCACCAGGTGCCCGGGTCTCGAACGTGCAAGACATAAATCACACACACATGTGCCACACAAGAGGTACGAAACAACAAGGTCTCCTCATGACCCTAGAACATGTCTCTGGGGTCCGGATCTCGACCACACCTGCTCGCATACATGGAGCACATAGAACACACGGAGGCAATGAGTCTCCACGTCACACCGGTACAAGTCACCAGGTGCACGGGTCTCAACCAGCATAACTTGAACAGGAGCACCGTTCCATACACAAATTAACAATGTTGTCCTAAAAAAGGTGTCAGGCCAAAGCCCACACACCAGCACCCCCCCTGGGCTGTAGAGGCTGACAGCACAAGCAAAGCTCATGGCCACGCCCAACGCAATCACTCAGGAGGGACCACGGCTCCCCCATGGCTATACACCCCTACAAAGCAATAGTAAGGGTGATGATGATGTTGGTCGGATGTGCTCGCACATAGCCTCACCTTGGAGTGCCGTCGTCGTTGTCGTAGTCGTCAGTGTTTTCGTCCCCTAATATTGTGACTTGTGCAGCGCTGAAGGCCTCCCCCAACTGCATCACCTGCTGTATGCCTGCCAGTTGCTGAGATGCACATTGCCACGCAGACTCTGAAGCATCGAGACGCGTGTACAGCTTGTCGAGCTCTGCTGCAGCTATCGCCCGGGCAGCTGCATCTGCTGCATGTAGGCTGTCGATCACGGAACAAACCTGACGGTGGACCTCGACCGCGTGTTTATCCGCATGAGCCTCGGCCTCCTACAGTCTCGGTGCCTCATCTCGTAGGTCGGCCCTCGAATCATTTGTTGCCGGGCTACCAGCTGCTGGCAGAGCGCCCACAGAATGCGTTGGCATCTGTAGTGTGTGCATCAGTAGGAGGATCTACTATGGAGGCACCGGCTACTGCGCACACACCAATCACTTGGCCGTTGACTGCTCGCCAGACATCAGCATCTGTCGGTGGACCTACCTCGGTGGCGTCACCGCCATCATCGGGAGCCTGTATGTCCTGGGGCTCCTCCAAATCCCTGGTGCGTAGCCAATCATCCACCTGCTGCTAAATGTCCATCCGTCGCCGACGTGCATCCTATAGAGACCACTCAGCTGCCTTGAGACGTGTGTGCACATTGTCTATGCACTCCTCGGCAAGCCGTTGTGCTGGAACATCTGCAGTGTAGCAATGACTGCTAGCCTCCCACAGCTTGGCCATGAGACCTTGCACGTGCGCCTCCAATCGAGCCACGACTGCCTCCTCCTCGTCGACCGCGAAGCGCAGGCGCCCAGGTAAGGGCATTGTAGCTCCGATGAGTGTAGCCATGTCATCGGCTGGAAGTGCCATGGTATCACCGATGCCGGTCAGGGCAGCCATTAGCCAGAGGTCCGTAGTTTGCTCTGTTTCCTCCACGGTAGGTGCATCTACAAGGGTGATTGTTACAGGCTCATCAGATGTCGCGGAAACATGTGCCTCTCGGCTGTCATCAATGTCGACCACGGTAACGAATCCTCCTACATGGGCCGCCACTGATGAGACATCCACTGATATCGCCTCCTCCAACTGTCTGTGCAAGTCCGATTGCCTCCACACTCCACCGTGAAATGTCCACTCAGCAGCCTTGAGGCACGTGTACACATCCTCCACGTCTACTGCCGCTAACCGACGACTCGCGCCGTCTGTAGTGCTGCAACGTGTGATCGATGTACGCAGCTCAAGCGTGAGGTCTTGGAGGTGCCTGTCCGCACGTGCAACTGCATCCTCCTGGTCGCAAAGTGCAGATTGTAAACGCTCGAGCGTAGGGGCCTGCTCGGCTGCTGGTGCATCAGCTACTACTCGAGGTGCATCCCACGCGACGGCTACGCCTCCAGAGACAGCTACGGCAATGGCATCGGCCATAGCGGAAGCGCTAGCGACCTCGACGTCTCCTGCCTTTCCGGGTACCCCCACCTCACGTGTACCTGCAATGGCTGATGCTATGGCTGAAGGAGCATCTATCCCTATGGAGGTCATACCAATTGCTACAAGAGCGATGACCATCATGGTGTGTGCACCAACAAGGGCATCCACCGCCGGTGTCTAGTCAGTAGCAGTGACTGCAACTGCTGCTCTAGTCAAGACGTTGATGGCTGCCGACACGTCCACTACCTCGACGTGTGCTCCACATGCGTCGGCTGTCCCCGCCACTGCTACTACTGCGCCATCCAGTCCTGCTCCCACACTTGCCTCTGTGGTCGTGGTCTCTGCTACGTCAACTGCAGTCTCCATCTCCATCTCCATCTCTACATTTGCCTCCAAATCCACGTCGGACCACTCGTGCGTCTCCAACTCCATGTTGGACCACTCGGATGTCTCGTCCTCACTGAGAGCGCCCTGTCATGCAACACCTTCCGTCGCATCCCTCCTGCACTCTCCGGTGGTCGTCGGCGAACACTCCATCCCCCCCTCGACCAACGCGCCGGTAGAAGCTACGAATGGGTGCTGCACCAACCCTGCAATTGGAAACGAGAGAGTCAGCTCTGTGGTGATGTCCGCCACTGCTGTGATTGCTGCTGTCTCCTGGGCACGTCTCGCCAAACGTGTCATCCGCAACCTCGCGTGTCGAGTGCGAGCGCAACGACGGTGAGCTGAAGGGACTACCATAGAAGCGGAGGGGTCAAAGGTCGGGATGGATCCAATTACCTCTAGCACAAAGCATAGAGTGTCGGATGTGGAGCTAAGGTCGGGAGGCGTGGCATCATCAGGTGATGAGACTGTCGGAGGTGAGGATGGCGAGGAGGAAGATGTAGCTGTTTGCAGTGGCAATGTGGCAACGGTCTGCTCAGAGACCACATGGTCTCTGAGCTGTTGCACCATGCGCTTCAGACTGTGGAGCTCGGCATGCAACACCGCCATAGCTCCATTGAAGGGTGCCACAGTGTCGGAAGGTGTAGAAGAAGGGCGGGACCGTATCCAGGGCGGTTGCCACCTGGCAGGGCGCTAGTGACACTGGCGCCAACCATAATGTCGATCACCACAGTAGTAAGAGGAAAAGCCGTTAGAGGCCTAAGGCGTGCGCCACAGCTGCAACTACTACGATGGACACGGTGCCTACCATGTATGCAGAGCCGGTGCCAACCACAACGCTGGCTACGCTCCCCGCCACGCCAGTCTGCTCATCTCCGGAGCTTGGCGTGGGTGAGTGCACAGGGCACTCGCTCCTGCTGGCACAAGGCCACAAGGGGACGTGTGCGATCAAAGTACAGTCTCTCAGGCGTGCTGCGATGCCGTCACAAGGACAGCCACCGCCACGCTAGCGGTGCACTCTTGTACAAGTGCTAAGCGATTGCTATGCTGCTATCCCTCGGCAAATACAATGTGCGACCGCAAGTTGCCTTCGGTGCAGCTGCTGTTGTTGTTGCTGCCTATGGCCGCCATCAACACCGACAGCGGTGGTCCTCACCACACATCTTGCAGACGCTAGCGCTGCTCGTACCGTTGCTGCTACAACTGCTACAGCTGCTCCGTTCGCCGTCGTCAGCTGACGGCTATGGCCTCAATCCAACTTTGCCCTGTCCTCTCTTGTTTTTTTTTTTCCCTTCTTTTTCCTTTTTTTCTTTTTCAGGGGCCACCTCCTCGGGTGCCCCTTTGGGGGTTGTTCTGGGGTGCCCTGGGCGCGGACCCCCCCCCCTTTTGTCCTCTCCCCCCCCTCCTTTTTTTGGTTTGGCTCGACTCCTCGAGCGAGCTCCCTCAAGCAGCTCGCTCGGCGAGCTCCCCCGTGGGCGAGCTCAACGGCCCTCCATCACCCTCACGGGCGAGCCGTCGTAGCAAGAAACTGCACAACAGCTTCTTGCTGTTGCAACGACGAAGGGGCCAGCTGTAGCTGCTCCCGCGGTTGCTGCCCCTACTCCTACGCGTGCTGTTGCTGCCCCTCCTGTAGCGCATGGAACAAAGCAGCACTGTTGCTTCTGCTACTGTGGCTGCTACCATTAGCTGCTGCTGCTGCCATCAGCTGGTGCTGTTGTAGCTGCCCGTTACCGCTGTTGCTGTTGCGGATGCTGCCCCCTGCCGCCATTGCTGCAACTGCCCGCCGTCGCCACCGTTTCTATTGCTGTTGCTTGCCGCCGCTGCTGCAGCTGCTCGCCGCCGCTGCTGCTGCTATGACTGCTGCCCGCCGCTACTGCTGCTTCAGCTGCCCGCTACCACTATTGTTGCTGCACATGCTGACCGCCGCTGTTGTTGCTAGGACTGCTCGCTGCCGGTGTGGTTGTTGCCAATCCCGCCGTTGCTACTATAGCTTCTCGCCACCGACACACCTGCAACTGCTCGTAGCCGCCGCCGCTGCTGTAGCTACTGCTTAGGCTGCTTCCCTCAGCCACTGCTACTGCAATTGCTTGCTACTACAGCAGCCACTGCGGGTGCTAGTGTGGCTGCTGCCCTCTGCCTTTGCGGATGCAGCTGCTCCTCCTCCTTCTACTGCTACAGTTGCTGCGTGTAAACGCTGCTATTGCAGGTGCCACCTGCCGCTGCTGTAACTACGGTTGATGTTGCTGCGGCTGCTGTTGATGTTGGCTGCCGCCATTGTCTCCGTTGCCTCCACCGCTCCGCTCCAATGTAGTCGTGGTGGGTCCTTCTAGGATCTGCTCCTGCTGCTGCTATGGGTGGTTGCCGCTGCTGCCACTCACTGCTCCTGCTGCGTCTCCGCTGCACAGCACAACGCGCTGTGGCTCATTTGCTCATACACCAAAATGTAATCACTAGGAAGCTTCCTAGTACGCTTGCCACTGATTGGGCATCTATCCTTAGTAAGCTCACTTCGTCAACACAGGTCGGACGCGAAACGGCAAGGGTTTGGCTAGGCGACACAAGCAGAGTGTCAAATGTGCTTCCATAACTGAAACACATACAGAGAGAGCTGACAACTGACAAGAACACAACATAAACACCTGCCGCGGCTCATGGCAAGTGCTGCACGCGTAGTGCCAGTTTGTCGTAAACCCGGCCAGAAACCACTGTTTTAGCCATAAACCTGCGCACAGGTATCCAAACGCATCACCGTTTGAGCCTAGAGTTGCACATTATTGAGCCGGACACTACAACTGGTCACACTCATAAGTCCGGCATCAATCGGTGGATAAACAATGCAAAACATGGAAATCGGGCTCGAGAGCCAATCCACCGAGAAAAATCTAGCGTCTGTAGAAAAACCGAAAAGGACCCCCGCAAGCATCGGGATGTCGTGGCAGCTGTCTGGCACCTGCTGGTGCACGGAGCCACCACTCGTCGGTGCTCTGGCACCAGCTGCGTACGCATCATGGATCATGTCGTCATGCTCTCCAGTAACGCTGCTCCATACGAACCAACACTACGGGGTGTATGGATAATCACCGTGTCGTCGCTCGTGACTGGTGGAAGCCACACAAACCAACACTCCCCATGGCTGACATAGCCGTCGCCACAATGACGACTGAGGGGCTAAACTCAATCTCTCGTAAACACCAATGACAATACAAGGTTCCCTCGTGACAGCGGTGTAACTCACCAGGTGCCCGGGTCTCGACTGTGCAAAACGTGAATCACACACACATGTGCCACACAAGAGGTACGAAGCAACAAGGTCTCCTCATGACCCTGGAACATGTCTCCGGGGTCCGGGTCTCGACCACACCTGCTCGCATACATAACACACGGAGGGAATGAGTCTGCACGTCACATCGGTACAAGTCACCAGGTGCGCGGGTCTCGACCAGCATAACCTCAACAGAGCATCGTGTCAGAAAACAAACTAAGAACGATGTCCTGAGAAAGGTGTCAGGCCAAAAGGTGTTAGGCCCACACACCAGCAGGTTCG
Source organism: Penium margaritaceum (assembly GCA_023375785.1). Classification (NCBI taxonomy): domain Eukaryota; kingdom Viridiplantae; phylum Streptophyta; class Zygnematophyceae; order Desmidiales; family Peniaceae; genus Penium; species Penium margaritaceum. Next base: position 35,931 of record SZWC01022262.1, on the reverse strand, counting down.
ACGGCAGGGTGATCGCCAAACCCCTCACAACGGCTTCAAGGGCGCGCTCATGCTCAGTCAAGAGCAACGTGTACCCAAGGACAGAGCTGGGGTGGACAACCCCTGTGGCCAGGCCTAAGGCATCCATGCCGGTCGGCACTGCTGGCGATTGCTTAGGATGAGACTGCAACGGTCGGGAGTGAGACGCTGAGACACTAGAAGAGCGGGTGGGGAGAGCCCGGAGGCGGCCACCACAGACAAAGGGTGAGACAGGTGCAGGACCAGGCGGAGCAGCGGGAGCGGCCATGGCAGGAGTAAATGGACTGGAGGTAGCGACATGAGAAAACTAGAGGGTGTCGCAGAGGAGTGCGTAGGTGAGACGGACTCAGAAGAGGTAGGAGACTGAGTAGGGGAAACCGGGGCACTGGGTAACAAGGCCTGAGAAGGCACTGTGTCGGACGCATGGGGACGCGACGAGGGGACAGGCTGCACAGGAGGAACGGCAGAAGGGACTGCAGGAGCAGGAGAGACCGCAGGACCGACCTCCCCCCGCCACCGAGAGAGCGGGAACAGGTTGTCAGAGGGAGAAGGACGACGTAGGTCACGAAGAAAGAGAGACTCAAAGAACAAAGCGTCGCGCGACTCGACAACCCGCTGGTGCTCTGGATCCCAGAAGCGCCAGGCCTTGGACTACGCAGAAATGCCTAGAAAGGGACACAGGCGGCCACGCGGGGAGAGTTTGCCCTCGCGAAGGTCCTCGGGGAGCCAAACGGACGCAATGCAACCCCAGACACGAGTGAGACGGAGGTCGGCACGAGCACCGTACCAACGCTCAAAAGGGGTGACCGTGCGGGGAAGGGGACCGTGGGGAACACGGTTCCAGACCCAGGTCATGTAAGTCATCGCTTCGAAGGCGAAGAGAGGGGGAAGACCAGACTTAGACAAGAGAGTACGAGCACCATCGGCGAGAGTCTGATTCCAACGTTCAGAGATTCCGTTCTGTTGGGGTGTGTAGGGAGCGAAGGTCTCCAGACACACACCCTTGGACTCGAGGAAGCGGGCGGTGGGACCGAGGAATTCACCACCATGGTCACTGCGAAAGACACGTAGGGACTGCTGACACGACCGTTCAGCCTGGAGAAGCCATGACTCAAGAACCGTACACACATTGCTCTTCTGACGAAGGGCGAAAATCCAACGAAAACGAGAGACATCATCCGTCAAGCACAGAACATACCGCCCAGCACCCCCAAGGAAGTCATGGGGAAGGGGACCCATGACGTCAGCGTGGACCAGATCAAGGGGGTGAGACGACTGGGAATCAGAGGAGGCAAAGGGAGAGCGATGCATCTTGCCCTGAGCACAGTCTAGACAGTCAGAGGGGCAAGGCGGCGGGAAAGTGGACGGAGAGAGACCAAGAGCGGGCTGAAGGCGAAGCATGCTGGTGATGGCATCAGTGTGCACATGGCCAAGGCGATGATGCAAGAGTTGAACATAGTCAGGGGAGAGAGATGGAGCAACATGGGCAAGTGAGGAGCCAACAGAGGAGGCAGAGGGGAAAACCAAGGGTACACGGTAAAGCTTGTGACACTTGACACCCTCTAGGACAACACGGCCAGTAGGACGGAGACGAACAGTACCCACGCCCTGACTTGCCGAGAAGTCCATGCCTTGATCATCTAGGGAGGTCACCGACAGCAGACTGAGCTCCAAGGAGGGCACGTACAGAACGTCGGGCAAGAGCAGCACACCACTGGGCCCAACAAAGCGGACAACACCCACACCCTGAACGGGGAGCAACTGGCCGGACCTCGTGCGCACAAACCGAACGGGACCAGCAGGACCCAACGAGACAAAACAGGCATGATCAGAGGTCATGTGGTGGGTGGCTCCAGAGTCAAGGACCCATAAGCCACCTGCGACGCGAGCACGGGGAAGGCCACTACACGTGGCAACGGTACCAACAGGGGGGGAGGACGAGTCACATGCGGCGAGACGACGCGGAAGCACGAAGGACTGCCAAGTCTCTATCCACGGAATAGACGCAAACGGAGACGCAAGAAGGTGACCGGGGGGGTCCCCACAAAGAACAGTGTCAGTCAGACAGGAGGGAACTCTGGCCAAAGCAGTCACACTCTCACCTCCTTGATCGCGAAGGTGGAGACGCTGCAGAAGGAACTGCTCCAGCTGGCGCTCGCCGTCGACGGACGGCGCTGACGACGGAGCAGGGGACCCGGAGGGAGAAGGAAGCCACGCAGGAGCGAAGTAGGCGGAAGAGGGCGGTCCAGTGTAGGCGGGCACGCCGTACGGCGGCGGCCAACCCCAGGGATATGGCGCCGGCGGATGTGTAGAGAGGACGCCAGCAGCGGAGTACGCCTGAGCAGGGGAGGAACTCGCCGACTGGGATGACGTACTGGAGTTGGAGCCAGAGCTGGAACTGGCCGTGGAAGAGGAGGCGGAGCTGCCGGAGCTCGCCCAGTGGGCACGCATGGCGCGTGCCAAGTGAAGGTCATCAGGCGGTGCCGGGCACTTCCGAGCAGAGTGCTCGGAAGACCGGCAGTTCCAACATACCACCTCGCCGGGAACACGAGAGGAGACGGCGTGAGCTGGTTTCCCCTTGCCGCGGCCCTTTCCCCGGCCGCGTCCACGGCCCCGAGAGGCAAGGGCTGTAGCCGTGGAGGAGGACGTGGGGACAGAGGCGGCACTGGAGGAAGAGGAGGAGGAGGAGGATGAGAAGGTTGTGGTGACGGCTGCGACCCCCGCGACGGCGGAGCGATGCAGACGCTTGTTCTGTAGACTGGTCCACCAGGCAGCCAGTCGCTCAGCGGTGAAGTCCTAGAGGGCACCGACACCAGGTGGGGACTTTGGAGGCACAGGCTGAGACGCAAGACGCTGCAGCTCATCTGGGGTGACGTCGTGAAGGAGATCAGACAGCTCGGGAATCAACCCATTGACCATGGCGAGCACTGCTGAAAGCTGCCCTGGGGCAGCATCACCAAGCTCACGAAGCAGTTTAAGCCCGCGCGCCCAGTACGCATCTGCCGATTCGTCCACACGCATAAGAAGTGTGTTGAACTGCATGGTGAGTGCGCTCTGGGCAGCTTGGCCGGTGACGGTGGTGCGGCGGCGCAGCATCGTGTATGCACCAACGGGGTCAGCAAGCCGCTGAGCTGCAGGGTCAGCATTGTATGTGCCAACATCATCGACAAGCGTTTCGGGCGCAGCAGCGATGAGGGCGCGGACTGCACGGGCGGACTCATCAGCGACAGGCGTAAAAGGTACGACTGCGGGAAAATAGTATTCCCACAGGCGTTCTCCCTAGGCCCAGGCGCTGAAGCACGTTTCCCAGGAGGAGAAGGCAAGACCGGCAGCCAGGACAGGAGGTTGGGAGAAAAAGTCATGCTGACGTGGTGGAGCGGCGGAGGCGGCAGCAGGGGTGTTGTTTGCAGGTGGGATGGCAGCGGTGCTCTGAGCGGACTGAGAAGAGGAGGCACCAGCAAAGAGCCAGCAAGGGAGAAGGACGCAGCAGGAAGACGCTGAAGCACGATGGCAGCGACTTCATCAGCAAAGGAGGCACGACTGTCATTTGCGACTTTGAGGCGATCTTCTGCCTCGCGCTGAGCCTCGCGAGCGAGGTTTAGGTGACGCTGCAGATAGGAAATGACTGACTCGTCGTCACCAGGCATGGTGACGACTGTGGGACTCTGCCGGACATATTTCGGCAGAGTTTCCCCCGCCCCAGTGGGCGTGGAAAAACGGGTTTGTCTTCTGCACGTAGAGTAGGTGCTGCAGGACAACCCACCCCAAGTCAGACACAACAAGACACCGCAGAGGGAGAAGAGACACCAGACAGGCAGCAAGAGGGGCAACCAGAGAGGCAGCTCACGAGGCTGTGGACGGGGAAACACTGCGTAGAAGGGAGAGGAGTGGAGGTACAGCAGTAGTGAAAGCTGCAGCCAAGATGGACACGGTTGCAACAGCAGAAACGGCAAGGGCGAGAAGGCCCGCAACACAAGCAGCACCTAGTGTGGTGACGACTGCGGCGGCGGAGACAAGAGTGGTGGCAATGCTGGAGATGGCCAATGAGGAAGAGGCGGGAGATGTCACGGCAGCCGCAGTTGAGGTGCGGATCGAGGACGCGGCAGTGGCGATGGCAGATGCTGCTGATGCTGTAGCTGATGCAGTGGATGCTGCGGCTGCTGCAATCTGCGTGCCTATGTCTGCCGCGGCTGCAGCAATGGGACCAGTGACCACTGCTGCCTCAGTGTAGGCTTGAGTGACCCTGCCAACAGATGTGGTGGCCAGAGCACGGGCGGCCCGTGCTGCTGCTGCAAAGGTAGCGGCGGCCGCGGCTGCGGCGTCTATCACTACAGCGGCTGCGTGCGTAAGCGAGGATGAGAGGGCAGTGGCGTCCTCCACAAACGCCGCATAAAGGTGAGAGAGGGAGACGGGCTCAGTAGCGCTCCCACGTGGTGGTTGGTCAACAGCGGGGGAAGCCCGGGGGGAGACGCTTACCGAAGAGTGGTGCGGCGTTCCCTCGGGTTGAGAAGGTGGAGAGCCGGCGGCGGTGTAATCCCCCCCACCACGACGCGAGCGAGAGCGCGAGCGCGAGTGGCGGCGTGCTGCACGTCCCTCATAGTAGTGACCAAGCGGCAGCGAGCTGGAAGTGTCGTGGGACGCCAGTGTGCCGGGCTGTGCCACCAATGTGGTGCTGCCGTGTGGGCTGGCGTTGGACGACCAAGGCGACTGTCGCGACTGGGGCTGGGGTGCAGCTGCTAGGTGCGTCTTCTGTCGCCACTGCTACAGTGCTGCATGTGGAGATGTGTACGCGACGGCGGAGGCGGGAGCAATGACGGGAGCGACGGCGAAAGGGCGATGGCGGAGCCGTGGAAACGACGTGACGAGCTGCTGAGCTAGAGTTGCTGCTGCTGAGCTGCTACTGAGCTGCT
>SZWC01022262.1:0-15804 GCA_023375785.1 Penium margaritaceum | reverse complement strand
CCCCCCCCCCCCCCCTTTCCCTTCCATTCTCCCCCTCTCAATGCTAAAACCCCCTTTCCTTCCCACACGGCTCGGGCAGTTCCCCCTTCTCACCCTCCCCCAGCCTCAATGCCACGAGCTCCTTCCACCACCTTCGCCCACCTTCGCCGCTGCCGTTCACTCTGAAGCACAAGCCCTGGGGGTGAACCGGCGCATTGATTTTGCTATTGATTCTATGATCCCGCTGGTCTGGTTAGCGGGATGCGGCGCGGCGACTGCTTCTGCGAGCGATCGCAAATGATTGCGAATGCGCCAAAACACGGTTGAAGAATCGGAGGAAGTATCGAAGGGTTCCCGCCGATTCACACACACTCGATCGGCCTGAAATCCTACGTGGCGTGGTTCCCAACGTCTGGGAACATCATTAGTGCAGCCAAGCGAAGAATCTAAGCTAAGACCCGCTAAGAAAACGTTCATTTTAGAACCTCTTTGAAAAACAAATTCACAGTCAACAGAAAAACATACGGTCAAGGAAAATTATCGAACTTGTTAGAAACTTGCTTGAAAAACTCTCGCATCTAGGCCTTGAACCGACGTCGTGATATTGATTTTGATACTAGGGTTCCAAACATTTCCCTCTCAAAATCATATTCTTTTCTGATTCTTCAAGTAGGAGGGTAGTGGTTTGAATCAACGGAACATCAAGTAGGACTCCGTTAAACTCGCGCGTCATGCTGTCCAATATTGTCGGAAGAAATCCTTGATTATTCGGGAGAACGTCGATACTTGCTACGTGACGCAAGGGTGCGTCGACTTGCACACCCAGCGGCTCATCCAAAGCCGGCAATTATTCTCGTGCCATCGGCAAGAAGAGAGCGTCGTTTCGACCGTGGATGCTACTTTAGATTGCGTTAAATGATGTCCGAAATCACATTTTTGTTAGAATCAACATCGTAGGCATTTCATCTGATTCTAGTTATTTCCGCCGATAGGACGTTACCAAGATTGTGCGAACAATGCCACATAGGAAAAAAACACCTCCAAAACAGAAGAAATCGATGGGTATCATTTGATTCTTGGTTTCTTTTTGCCACTCCTTCAGGCGGTTTCGGCAACGGCTCCAGGCTCCTGCGTACGACTTCGTCGCCCCGCCCCCGTCCCCGACACAGAATCAGAATCAAAATCAGAGTGTCGGTTCAAGGCCCTAAACTTCACAGCATTCATAGTTGCGAGGGGGGGTGGCCGATCGGGGAAGGATAAAATGTCCGCAAAATCAAGAAGATCAACCACCAATGTCATATAAGGTACATCCACAGAAATTGTAGACACGGCTGCTAGGTCCCACTGACTTGAATCATTTCCCTCTTGATGACAAAATCAAAAAAGAATCATATACAAGGTGCAAAATCGATGAATCGCTGACAACAAAATCACAACGCCAGTTCACCCCCCCTAAACCGGCACATTAAATGTGATTCTGATTCTACATGTGGGGGTGGGACGCGACTAGACAAAGCCATCTCCTAGAGCTTATAGCCCTTGCCAAATCCACCAAAAGAAGTGGCAAGTCAAACAAGAATCAAATGAAAACCACAAAATCCTTATGATTTGCCAGTGATTTTTTCTTATGTGGCATTTCGCCCACATTGTGGGTAACATCCTATCCACACAAATAGCTGAAATCAACGAAATGCAAGGATGAATACATGAGCGTAAAACCAATTCTTTGGAACGTTTAGATTCATCTTGAAGTGAAATTTACAGTCAAGATACGTTTACCTCTCGTCAATAGGATGTCGATATCTCATGGCTGCGCAAGAGCAAGCCTTGGTGCTTGACGCAACACTCGGCACCGATCGACGGATGCCCAAAATGTCAACGATCGTATCCATCAAATATGGATAGGGTAAAGCGTGACTTTGAAGGAGACATAGTTTCTCTCACACGCATTCAAACAGTTTCCCTCCTACACTGGGAATGAAGAAAGAATCATAGTTTGAGAGGGGAATTTTGCAACCTTAGAATCAAAATCAAAATCAATGCATTGATCTGGGGCCACTCGACTGGAGTAGGTACGGCAATCATTCGCAAATAAGATGCACACCTAGGGCCGGTCAAGACTCGCCGGCCTCTGATGCGGCAGAAAATTCTAGGCGAGGCATTTGCATGGACGAGGGGTCAACTATTGTCCAAACAGTCACAAGCAGAATGGCCAGGGGTTGATAGTTACAAAAACATAGACAATTTTTTTTGCGAAGGGTCAATGGTGTCTAGATCCTTTTGCGACATGGGCCCTGATCTGAATATATCATTTTTGTTTTGTTTTAATGGGAGTCCTTCAATCACCGTAAAAAATCTTGGACAAGTCTTGTTTTCCTTATAAGCATATATGTTTCAAATCAAGGAGAGCACGAGCAAAGGAAGGAAACATTTGTGCTACCATTCCCCCAAATTATCTGGAGAAAACCCTAATTCTGATGGTTGTATCGTTACATCCATACGATTTGGTATGAACTTAACTCTACCAGTTGTCCACTTGCCATTTTTGGCGCGCGCTGTAACATCGGACTGAGTCTAGTCCATGTAGTGAGCATTTTAAAGAGAGACACGTTTTGACCATAGCCCAATGCTTAAGTCGTGATGGATGGAGAGTATGATACACGAGCAGGGCAAGGCGTAGTTGTGTTGTGTACTTCAATGCCATACCACAATTTGTTCTATAATTTTCATAGTTCCAATGCATCTCCTACGACGCATCTTCAACCGCACTAAGCGTCTGCCTATGCACACGAGCAGCCTCATTAGGCAAAGGTGGTTTACCGAACATGTTGATGGTCATCGAAACCACCTCTTCAACATGGCGCGGATGATGACCGACACATGGCATAGCATCGCCTCTTAAATCAGAGAGCATGGTCTCATGTAGACACCAACATTATCGTTGAAGATAGGATGTTGATTCGGGAACAATATGTGTGCTACACTCCACTGTTCTACATCCTTTTTGACTGGTTCCAGTGTGGCCAGGGTCCTCGCAGCATTTCTCCAAAACATTTTTGAACTAATCTTCCCTCCTCAGGCTTGAGATCCCTTACCGCAAGAGAAGAAAGTCCAACGAGACAACCGTCCATGGTTTGACAATTTCGTAGGTGCCATGGACGGGACCCACGTTCAGGTCATGATTCATATCTTCACAAGGTGAATCGCCTTCATTCACTGGGTGTGATATCTCACCAAGACCGTTGTTAAAACCTACAACAAGAGCATGCGCTTCACATACGTGCGCCCTAGGTGGAAAGGCTCAGCCCATGATGCGTGTCTTAATGAACTCCATGAGGAACGATTACAATCTATAGCCAAACAAGTAACTATTAGCTGACCTCGACTTCCTTAAGGGTTATAGCCTTCTGAAATCTTCCCACGACATACACTATCACTTGGCGTAGTTCAATCCAGGTCCCCATTGGCCTGAAAAGAACGAATTTTTTAAGCGCCGTCATGCTACAACGCGTAGCATGATTGAGCGAGCATTTGGGATTTTGAAAGCTGGTTTGACTATCCTCTTTGGAATCTCACCATATGAGGTTGCGTTTAAAAGGTCATTGTTCTTGTCGTGCATTGTGATGCACGATCTGATCCAGTCTCGTATGCCATAAGGTGATGGCATATTGTTTTTCACCATCCCTTACCCAAGCCACTGCCGACCACACTACCCTAGAGAACCCGCATGGCCAACGTCATGATGATGTCAGCATGAGCAACTCGTGCAACGCAATCATAGTAGATATGTGGATAGAATACCAAACATGACATAGTGAAAATGCTATTAAGGCAAACGATGACTTGCCGGAAAAGAACAATCTTTGTGACCATGACAATGTGTTCAATCATCACATTGTGTTGGGTCACTCTCCTAGATAACTTTTTATTATAAATGTTAACTATCTTTAGAATATTGCATGACATGGGTTTTTCAATGTACACAAGAAATGATGGTGTTTCTACCTCATACAACTTTGCATAAGTCATTTGACATTGGAGCAATTTATGAATGCACAATCAAAAGTCTCATTGCTTGCAAGGTGCTGCGCTTGGAATAGCGGTAGAAGAGTTCTAGCAACCACGTCATGCAACATTCCATTGTTGCCTTCCAATTCAACATCTTCCAAATCCTCCCCCTGACCTTCTAGGTATGCCTCACCATCATCATCTTTCGCATTTTCCTCTTCATCCCCCTCCCATTCTCCATGGTCTTTGACGGTGTTCGACATCGAGCTTTGTTCTTCTCACTACATATGACTACACCCCTTGGCACTGATTAATGAATCATTTGTTAGTTGAGCCTTGGTCAAGGCACGACCAAGTGCCCACATATCGACCATCGCACGCATGTCCCTCATTTAATACAGGTATTTTGACAAAGGAACAAGTTGCACTTAAACATATCAAAGAATGAGGTTTTGTTCAACTGTTGGACAAATGTGTCCTTGCACACTACAGCAACCACGATGTAAAGCGATTTCTTTTCATTCATAACACATTCAACGGTACCGACTTTGTCTGTGATGTGCTTTGCTTTCTCTACTATCTGGTCAACAACTATAGGTATATTTCTTTGGAGTGTCCACATTGTTGACGCAAGGTAAGATGTTGTGTGCATAGATTGAAAACAACAAAAAAAATGCTTTCACCGTTGGTCGTGTCGTCGATGAACCATGTTGTAGCATTGTAAAGCCTCATAAGTCGTTTTCACTTTAGCTTTGCAACAAGAGGGCATGTTCCACCATGCTTCCTCTAATCTTCTAGCATGTACTCAACCAGCATGGAGGTATTGTGAAGAGAGCTCACCAAACGCTTGGTAAGAGGATTGAAGGCACGGCTGGTTGCATAGGTGGTTTCAAACCAATAAAAAAGCTTGCGGACCGTGAGTTTTACCGCCAATCCAAACTTTCACGAGAGCAAACGAGCTTGAGCAATGAACACCCAAGATTTTCATCCACATGACAAGATGTCTGAGGTTGAGTGTTAGAGGACAAGGGACACACAAATTTGCATCCAGCTCCGTCCTTCACAAATTCTCAAACACCTCGTTGGCAAAGGTACCCAAATTGAAGGAAATTGGTTTCAACAACTGCATGGTTGTTTGACCACAGATCAACATTTGTGCAGCCCTCGCAAAATGTGCAACCATTGTAGGGGGCACGAATGAGTTTTTTGTTGCTCCAAAAGATGGCGCTATATCAAGGTCTTCAGGCATAGAGGTTTGGCCTATGAATGCCTCAATGGTAACCACTTCTGTTTGAGCCGATGAGGTAGGGGCATTAGCCATAGGTATGTGTAGTCAAGCAGGGATTTGAAAGATGGGGATTCATTCTTGGCAATAGAGGTACATGAATGGAGTGTGGCGGATTGGAGTCAATATGCAAGGGCGTCATAGGGAGATGTGCATCGCGTTGCACATGGAAGGTACTCAAAATGCGAAACGGGGTTGAGTTGTTCCTCATGAGAGAGCCATGGTAAATTGTATGCCAATTCAACCTCTATGCACCACTTCCTCCTTTTGTGACGCAAAGATACTTTGGATCACAACCATTATTTGAAGTACTTGGTACTCTTGTGCCTACGGAGGCACAGGCACTTGCACTAGCAGATGGAGTCACAATCAATGCTATAGAAGACTAAGGACCCATGGTGTTGGTGGCCATTGGTGTGGGTATGAGACCTAAGTTACAAAAACTTAAAACTCATTGGAGAATGCGATTTGTCCCCGTGCAACTTGCACATAAGCCAAAGGATAAACCTGAAAATGAGTCAATGATTACATTCAAATGTTTGCATTTGAGGGTCAAAATGAAATGAGCGTTAAAAAAATACAAATTTTTGACATGAGCATCATCCTATCAATTTCATTAAAGTACAAATAAGGTAAAAAATTGGAGGATGAACGTGTAAAAACTTTGTGTCTAAACAAAAACCTTGTAGAATTTGACCTTTAAGGCTACGAAACATTGCAAAGGCAGGTTTGTTAGCATACATTTAGAGTGAAAAGGTGAGAAATCCGAACTACACGAAAAGGAAGAGGAAAAGTGCTTTTACCTCTCAGAAAGCCAAAGGGCACAATCCATCAGTCATCATCCCTCCCAAAGATAATCATTGTGCCACATTCCTCTTGTTATATGCACATGAGTTTGTAGTAAAAATCAAAATCAAAGGTACGGACAAGCACCATATGATTCTAGCTTACAAGCTAACAAGGCATCAAAACAAGAAGGGGCGGCCACCACAAACAGATGGTAGCCAACATATCCACGATGTGCTATGGATCAGCAATCTTGTTCCCTCCTAATTTTGAGTGTTTTTTGTAAAATTGTTTGTGCCTCTGTAGCTGTTGCAAAAACATCATGGCCTTTTATTGATGGTGGCCCAGTGGCTAGTGCACCAAGTCTTTTTACTATTGTAATTTCAGGCTTAAACGTAATGGAAACTTTGATGAAACGCTTTGCCACATTTCTTAGTCTTAAAACGGCCAAAAAGTTAAGAAATTTTACCAATTTCAATATTCATATAAACAAACGTTTGCACATTAGGGGCATTGGCCCAAGACAGTAGATGGGTGCAAACAAGGGTTCCCTTTCCAAGAAATCTCTTCAATAAGTCTACGACAATGGTTGTGAAAATCGCTATGGAAAACTCTATGCTAGGGATAAAATTCAACTAGCTCTATTAAATCGTAGTCCATGGAGTTAAGTATAAGCTCATAGCGTGCATGTAGTCAATATTAGCCAAGAATAGACAAAAATCGTTTTTTATTCTTGAGTTTTTGTCATCTTGTTACTTTGTTATCTTCTGCATGATAATTACTTTGTTCTCTTTTTTTTGCTTTCGCCACACAGGAAATAAACCCCAACAACATTTTGCACAGGCCATCCCAAAGCGTATTCCGATGACGACTTAGGCATGAGCCCATCAAATTGTTAGAACAACATGTGAAGGGACCATTTAACAAAGTATATGACTTTAACCCTTGAATGAAACCTCTGCTACCGACCTCACAAGGTTGGCAGACTACAATTAGTATGAACCCCTACTATAAGCTGTGGGTACGGTACAACGCTTAAAGGCCAAAGTGTAACTCACAAGATATGGAAGAAGAGAGAGGTAAGACATAAATGGTGAGAAATTGTGACAAGAGAGAGGCCACGTAGATGTTGATGAAAGGGAGGAAGGTAAAATTGTGGACAAGTAGTGTGGCCAAGACGAGTTGTTTAGTTGCCTCAAGGAAGTAAAGGTGAAGTGAGGGAGTTACAGATATCCAAGGGAATGTAATGGATGTCAAGAGGTGAAAAAGAAGAAGTAAAACACGAGAGAGAGAGAGAGAGTAGAGGGGAGGCAAGTAGCATGTTGTAAGGATCCATGCTGTCTCAAAAAGGGAGGAAATTTTGGACAAATGGAGGTGGAGGGGGCAGTCCATTGTGAAGTAAAGTGAGGTTGTGAAGGGTGGATTACTAGAATGCATGAAGTACATTTTATTTAAGGGGGAGGAAGATGTAGGCAAATCACTTAGCGGAGTCGTATAGCCAACAACACTTGCACACTTTAAAGTTAAAGGAGGTCCTAGACGCATCACTAGCAAGGAGGATGTCAATGTAGACTCCACCATGCACATGGAGAAAGCATGAGAGCAGGCATATACCACTCACATTACATCAAGGGAGAGTACATAGAAAATCCTAAAGGAATTGATCGTTCCTTATGAAGGCAATGTAGAAGCCGCCAAAGAATGTGCGGGACGATAGTGATGGTGCGCTTTTGATTAAGCTCAACCTTGGCTAGGGTGCACGTCTTCTTAAGGAGCATGGTGTCTCTACAATCGATACTCATGAAGAATTCTTGTGCAAACAACTCAGTGAGCACACTCTTGTGTTGAAAGGGACACCTTTGTTATGAGAAGGACCTAAGAGTCAAAGCTGTTGAAAGAATGAATCTTCATTGACTCCAAATTCTCAGGGGGTGTGATGGCCATGCAAACCAAAATGTCAAAGGTAGGATGGTTTTGTCTCTTGATTTCTTCTTTGAATTGGGAAGGACAGGTGGCAAGGTCTCAGAGTTGCAAAGCAATGGTGGTCTAGGCTGTGTAAAGTAAGCGAGGAGCTCTTCTACTTGAGTGGAAGGGGGATATCCTTCATGACAATCTACACCTCCCAATAGAGAGATGGTACCCAACCAAGGGAGAGGTTGGCAGGGTTGTTGAGTGTCGTGAAGAGGGTCGTTGAAAGGGTGGTTGTAAAGAGGATATGTTGTGGAATTTGTGAAGATGTAGGGTTCTCTTGCTTGGCTTGTGATGTAAGAGAAATGAATGTAAGAGGGTTGTCTAGAAGGGCCTCAAAGTCACTTATGTTGCAGAAGGTTGTGTAAGATGTGTCTCAGAGGAAGGTAAGGTAGATGTATGCCGAAGCTTGTGCTAGGGCTATGGGGCGATTCTAAAAATCAACAATCAAACATGAGCCTAGTGGGATGTTCTTTGATGGGGGGAATAGGGCAATGTGTGCATCAATATGATCCTTAACACTCAGGTAAATTGCTACTGAGGCTAAGTGGTGATTTCATGAAAATGATAAAACAAGGACAAACTACTAATCCAAGGAGGTGGTGAAACGTCCCTCAAAGATGCGTGGGATATACACATGTAGGTTTGGCTGAACTTCTCGGCTCACAAGCGCAAGGTTAAATTAGGAAAACTCCCTAGGGTTGGGGGGGCCTGAAAAGAGGGGGGAGTGGCGGCGAAGGAGGAGGGTGCTCTGACCAGGCATAAAGAAGGCACAAAAAATGTGGTGTTCGCCTTTTGAGATGAACCATTATCCACAAAAGGAGGATGGTCCAATTATACGGAGTTCAGTTGTGCACATCGCCTTCCAAGGGCTCCCACCAAAGTCGCCGGTGTAGGTGGAGCCGCTTCAAGATTCTTCTTCATCTCTTAGCCAAGTGAACGAGAGTTGGATATCCCAAGTTAAGGGTTTGTGAGGAATACCAAAGTGGAAATTCTTGGCAATCATGCAACAAGTGGCGGCTCATTTCATTGTTTGGCATAGCCATACGTGCAGAGCATATAACTATTTTGAGGCAATGGTGATCTAGTTTGAGAAAATGCAAATGTTCCTCACATTTTCATGAAACTTGCCATCCCATTCTCCTTGCTATAAAAATTGTATGAATAGAGAGTGAAGAAACATTCCAAAATCATGATGTAGTAGTATAAGGTGTTGTTTTTTTTTGGGAACTTGTTATCTTTGTTTGAGCTCTGTCAAAGAAGGAATTCTTAACATGCGTCAAAGTGACCAACCCAACCTTAGTCAAAACTTGACAAGCCTTGTCAAAACAAAGAAGGCACAATGGAAGAGTAGTCCTTGACAGCACCTCAGAAGCTCTCATAGCTAGAAAAAAGAAACATGTAGGCCACCTTAGAGTTAACTTGAACAAAAGGTTAGCTGAATGGAAATCAGACTATATTGTCATTGGTGTAATTTTCTCCCAGGTTTTCTAACACGCAAAAGTGACAACTTAAGAAAAGTAACCCTTGCATTCTTAGGATAACGAAAAACAATCCTTAAAATATAGTGTTTTCATTAAAACAAAGAGATGAGCAAGAAATCGTATTCATGGAGTAAAATTCTCGCTTTTCAAGGGTTGGTCACAAAACGGAAAGAACAAAAAGTTATACGCATGCGAAAAAGAAAACTAATGGAAACTTTGGAAACCAAGTTTTTGCGCAACCATCACAACTAGAGCTTGCCATTGAACACATCACAATACTATAACATAGAAGATAAATTGCCATGGGTTAGATAGATATTTGGGATTTACGGAGTTGAGGACATGAACGAATACGAAATAAATAAAGAAATCCAATGAAGTTAGAAAATGATTTGTAATATGTCTGTCTAGCCACCACATAATTGTGCAAAAAGTATACAAACCTTCGAGGGTTCTTAAAATCTTTAAGCTCATGAGATTGCCACCAGTCACACACTTGGCTGAGAACAGACATTATGACCTCCAAAACCATCATCAACCCAATTTATATGAATTCCATTCAAATCTCATGCAAGTTCACACAAGACCAACAACTTTTCAAGTATAAATAAAGTTGTGTTTTTCTTTTTTATTCTTTCATGTTTATAAAACATCCCTTAGCTTATAAGATATGACCTTAATTTAACACCTTTTACCTTGGAAGCTTTTGCACAAGTGTTTTCCTCTTTGACTTTATCATTATTTCACAAATTCTGGTAAATCTACGTTTTTACATGCATGTAATCCATTTTATTTCTTGAATCTTGTATTAAAAACAAAAGCATACGTTTTCATGTTATAAATTCAAATCATGTTTCCCCAGTAATGACCCTTTCCCTTAATTCTTCCATAAGATAACTATTTTCAAGGTGATGGTTTTAATCTGGTGTTGACTGTTGTATACCTTTTAAGACTATTGAAGATATTAAAATCGCAACTCATTACTATGTTCTAGGATGTATGGAGAACTCTGGAATTCATGACATTGAATCAATTTCCAAAGTAACAACTGATTTCATAAATTTAACTTCGGTCAACTTTGCACAAATCTTTCAATTTTCATTTTATGCAAAGCCATCTTTTCCTGTTCAATGTGTGGTTTCTTCCCTTACATTGAAAATGTAACCTTTGCCTCCTTTTACAAATTAATGTATTATATGTTTTGCTCTTATAAACAAATTTCATTAAGGCAACAACATTTTAAGCACCTTTGCAGTTTGAGACAAGGAAATAATATGTACATCGATTTTCACAATGGAAGAAAAATACATGCTTAAAAGAGTTATAAAAAAATTCAAAGCGATTGATGCTATGTAACAAATTCACTTGTGCCATCGTTGCATGCATCATATTGATCAATGTTTGTAGTCGGGTCCATTGAGTTGAAGGAATCGATGCAAAAGGCATCTTTGTTAAGTGAATCAAACAATATTGTAGTAAGAAAAGATGGAAAAGGGGGACTAAGTGGGAAACCTAAGGTAATGTTATTCATAGGAATCATTGTTTTCCTTGCACAACTTTAATTCTCTAGACAGAGTGATCAATGCCTTCTTTGTGTGCATTCTCTAACATCTACATGAAGTATTTGAACGAGGTGGGGAGAAGGAAGTTATGAAAGGAAGAAGGTGAGGAGAATAACTAAGAACAACCATTATGCCTTTTCCAATTCAAGGTCCTTTCAAGGATCCTTCTTTTCCTATTTTCATTCTTCCACTTCAAGAATCCATCACCTATTACATTAGCATTTCTCTTTTGTGTTTTTTTATGAGCACGATGTTACAAACATCATCACACCTCTACCTCCCGTATCATTTGGTACAACATAATAACCTTCTCCTTCTTCCATATGAAAAATTCATCCTTGATTATTTAATTACCACTTCTTCCTCATTCTGTAATGGACATCATCTTTTCTCATAACATAAGTACCTCTTCTGCCATCACTAAATCACAAACCACTTCCTTCATTTCTGTTTTCTTTTCCATTCTTTGAATATTCCAGTAATTGTCCTTTTATCATCATCTTGTCAAATGATTTTGTATCATTATCTCTTCCTCTTTCTGCATATAAATACATTTTCCATTGTTTGGATATGAATACCCCCTTGTGGCATCCCTTCACTACTTTTTCATTATTCTTTTTTTCATTTCTCCTTCACCCTTGTCTTAAGTTATCTTCTTTCTCTGTTTTTCCTAAAAGATAATTCTTTATGAAATTTGCCTTTTGCTGTATCCTTCGTATTATCATAGTGGTACTGAATTGTACCATGAATTAAGGAGATGATTGTACTCATTTGAGTTCAACTGCTCATCAACATGCTTGTAAGCATTGCTTTCATTGTATTTCGTTGACAGATTTTCATCTTTGTCTTCTCTTTTAGAAGACATTCTTACGATTTTGATGTGAAACTTACATTTGAATCCCACCTTTCCTCCCTTTCCCATTCATGTTGGGTTTAAGCCCAACTATATTTATTTATACCCACCATATGCTTCCACCATGGGAATAATGGTTCCAATAATTTTTTTGTACTTTTCATTTTCCTTGTCCCTTCCACCACTTCCATCATTGCTGCCATCGTCATCAACATCGAAGATGTGTTATCGGCCACCATCATTCTTTTTAGTGATTTTGAAAAAAGCATTCATGAGTATCTTTACGACTACCATTGTAGTTAAAACATTAACATAGTTTCAATGTTCGTACCAGTTTAATAAATACTTCATCTAGAAAAGATGATAACAAAGAGTTTTCTCTAACTTGATCAACCTGTTAACCCCACAAACATCACCAAACGGCTTTCCAACATTTCCACCACCTTTCACAAGATGTTATATTTTCAGATTGATGTTTTCAACAAGAAAATGTGCATTTGATTCTTTCTTAGAAGATTTGAAATCATGTAATCATCTTCCTTGCAACTTTAAACCATAATTGCACAATCTCGGGTTTCAAATTTTTAAGGCAGGCAAACCATCACCATTTAAACATCACGTTAAAGTATAAATGGCTAAGCCATCTCTGGTTACTGAATACCACCAAAGTTTCTTGAGGATCCTCACAAGGATAAGCTCATGAGTATTAGACTTCGGGTCACAATGGCATGATCTCACTTCTAGGAGTCACAAAGTACTATTGGATGGGCATCTCTTTCGAACATGGCTCTAAAGGATGTCACACTTAAATGGGGCTCTAGTTGTTAACTAGAAATTCTATGTGTTTTTAAGCATAAACACTAAAGTAATGAAATGTATCAGGCTTAACAATTCTTCGAAAGCATTTCATGTGTAAACTCGAGCACTAGATGGAGTAGTAAAAGTGCCTTCCTTCTCGGTGGGGACTTAAGTGAAGTTATGACCATGTTATTTATTGATTGTTTTGGTGTGGTGACAAGATATTCACTTCATTGAAAACAAATTATTTCTTCTTTCTTAGGGAATATTGTTGTGAATGGTAACAAATACATTGAAGAAAGGCGATAAGGTGGAGCTCCTTGCTCAATACGTGAGGTGTTTAAGAGAGCACTAGGTGGGATGGTTAAAGCTCAATCTATGGATTTGTTTTCAAAAGATTAGGTAATATAGGAGAAGAATTTGAAAATGGCTCGCAGGGTGGTTTCAATACAACACAATTTGCTTGAGACCATGTACAATCAATACATAGACCCATTTTCGCCTTTTTCCATAAAGTATTGCAATATTTCTACAAGAAAGAACCGATGTGATCAGAATTAAGCTGGTAAGCTGGTTCTATTTTCTGGATTTACATAAAATATGGAAGATAAAGATAAGAAAGTCAGTCTTAAATTTTTCATACAAAAACAAAATTCCTGAACATCACCATAGCAAAACGTTGTGGCATAATGTTTTTATTCAATGAAGTGCAGTTATGGTATGCATGGCATGCCTCAAAATAGGTTTGATAGCTGGGGAACCAATGAAGATCTTCCTTCATTCTATTTTATGTAAGTTCTTGTGACGGTTATCTTACACGCATCTTCATTTTTCACTTGTGTAAGCTGCCTTTCATCTGAGAGGAGGTAGTCCACATTTGCTACTTTATGTCCTGGCAAGGAAGGCAAGAGTGAAAATGAAGCCTTCCAAGCAGTTGTGGCATTTGAATAACATTGTGGGTTGCCTTGGCTTGTGTAAATCACGCTTTAACACCAACAGTTTCATGTTATTTCCTTTTTTTATACAAAGAGTGTATTGCAAAATCATTCATGTTAAAATCTGGACCAATTTTTACGGCATTCAACATTTTAAACACTTGATGATTATGCGGTGAAATTGGTTTCCTACATCGATATGTGGCAAGAAATAGAACCAAAGATAAAAATGGAACCTTACATAAAGTAGTGGGTTCATAGGCATTATCTTGTTAGAACATGTAGGGTAAGATATCCACATTTTAGCTCCTTGGATGTTCATCAAAATAAATACTTACCCTCGGGAATGCAATTGGGTTGGCTTGAATGAATTGAGTGATGGAGGTTTGATTCCGCACATTACGGGTCTCACATGTCGTCGTAGATGATAGTGTACTTCAAACCAAGAAGTTCCTTTCTTAATTATCAAACTGGAGCTTCTCTGAGAGTGTGCGTGTATGCGTACACTAGGATCTATGGCAAGAATAGTGTATCTCCATTTCACACCATGCCGTAGTCCAAAAAATCTGTAATGCATTCAAATGCTTCGTAATATGATGCCATGTCTGGTGGCATGAAGAAGTTAAGCATCCACAACTTCTCTTTTGTGTGGTTGTGGGACAAAATTGGATTGTCTCCCACAATTAGGACCTTGTCTACGTAGGGGGGAGAACCAGCACACTGATTTTGATTTTCATTTGTTATGTTGTAGGCGGGATGCGAAGTGAAGAACTTCTATGTGAGCCCTTGTAGACGTTTGGTTGTGCATGACATCCATTAAGTGGGATCAAACATAAAATCATGTTGTTTACGTTGCATCTACTTGATATGAACCTTCAGTTTCCCCATGTGGTTGATCCTATCGTCTTGGTTCAATACAACCTCAAGAAAAATTTAGGACCGCTTAAGATGCCTGAGATGGAGACGTTTTTGTAATGAACGTCTCCATCGTACATTGACCTTCATCCTATTCTCGCTCTGAGTAGTGTCTCACTCAGAAACGCCGATTTAGTTATAGCGGGCGACGACCTCCACAAAACTTTGTCGGATGAGACAGAACTCTGAAACGGCCGACCAGGATGGGGTATGCCGCCGATCTGAGCCCATTCCCTCCTGCCCTCAGAATCATTAAGAAGAGTAAATCGAGCGCTAAATCGATCAGACTCGAAAATTTGAGATGAAATTCACCGCGCTGGTTCTGGGCCCTCGTGTTTTGTACTTCCAGTTTTTGGGAACACGTCGATCTGCAGTCTGTTGGGTCGCTTGAATCTGTCTTTGGGTCTCCGAATTTTGCGACACCGCCTCAGTGGTCTTTCGGTTTTGCGCTGCCAGCTGTCATGGCTGTCACCTTGTCTTCGGCGAATGCGGCGGCACTTTTTGTCGTTGCAGACGGAGTGAAGTGCGGAACTAGCAGAAGCAGCAGGAGCGGCAACAGTCGCAGTTGCAGCAACAACGCTAGCATCTGCTTCAGCTTCAACAGCTGCAGTCGCAGCCGCATTCACAGTAGCAGCACCAGCAGCGCCTGCAGCAGCTGCGGTAGCCGCGGCCGGAACAGGAGCAGCGGCAGGCCTTGCCCCAGTGTCACAGTCGCATGCACCTCGCAAGCTAGCCGCGAGGGCACCAGCAGGAGTCAGGACGGCGGGGAGGGAGGCAGGAGGGGAGGCAGCGGCGGTAGCAGAAGCAAACGAGCTGGCGGCGGCAAGGGAACCAACAAGGGGAGCAACAGGAACACCAAAGGCAACGCACATGGCATCACTCCTCTTTCTTCTTCTGCGCGAGGATTTGCACAAGGGCTTAGAGAGCCATCGTCTTCTTCTTCTTCTTCATCCTCTTCCCTTGACGGATTTCGTCTCCCTTTCCTGCCCGTCGAAGAGATTGAAAAAGGTGGGCAGTTGAATGCGCAGGCGGCTCTCTTCATTAATGCATTTTCCTGTGCAGTGCATTGGTGGGAAATGCTCTTGAATGTTCTGAACGACACTGTGTGGTGGGGAAAAAAAGAAAAGAAGATTACACGAGTAACCTCTTCGCAAGGTGGGCGAGCTGAATGAGTAGGCGTTTTATTTTTCTTGGATGTCCTGCAAAAAGTCATTTCAACCAATCTGCATTC
>SZWC01022261.1:6167-17667 GCA_023375785.1 Penium margaritaceum | reverse complement strand
GACCAGTGTGTTTCTGACCAGTGTGTTTCTGACCGCTGTGTTTCGGAGAATTGTGTTTCTGACCACTGTGTTTCTGACCAGTGTGTTTCTTACCAGTGTGTTTCTGACCACTGTGTTTCTGACCACTGTGTTTCTGACCACTGTGTTTCTGACCATTGTGTTTCTGACCAATGTGTTTATGACCACTTTGTTTATGACCTCTGTCTTTTTGACCACTGTGTTTCCAACCACTGTGTTTCTGACCACTGTGCTTCTGACCAATGTGTTTCTGACCACTGTGTTTCTGACTTGTGTGTTTCTGAACAGTGTGTTTCTGTCCACCGTGTTTCTGACCAGTGTCTTTCTGACCCCTGTCTTTCTGACCACTGCGTTTCCGACTACTGTGTTTCTGACCAGTGTGTTTCTGACCACTGTGTTTCTCACCACTGTGTTTCTGACCAGTTTGTTTCTGACCAGTGTGTTTCTGACCAGTGTGTTTATGACCACTGCGTTTCTGACCACTGTGTTTCTGACCACCGTGTTTCTTACCACTGCGTTTCTGACCACTGTGTTTCTGACCTCTGTGTTTCTGACCACTGTGTTTCTGACCACTGTGATTTTGACCACTGTGTTTCTCACTTCTGTGTTTCTGACCAGTGTGTTTCTGACCAGTGTGTGTTATGACCAGTGTGTTTCTGACCATTGTGTTTCTGACCACTGTGTCTCTCACCAGTGTGTTTCTGACCACAGTGTTTCTGACCACTGTGTTTTTGACCAGTATGTTTCTGACCAGTCTGTTTCTGACCAGTGTGTTTCTAACCAGTGTGTATTTGACCAGTGTGTTTCTGACAATTGTGTTTCTGACCACTGTGTTTATGACCAGCGTGTTTCTGACCACTGCGTCTCTAACCACTGTGTTTCTGACCACTGTGTTTCTGACCACTGTGTTTCTGACCAGTGTGTTTCTGACCAGTGTGTTTCTGACAATTGTGTTTCTGACCACTGTGTTTATGACCAGCGTGTTTCTGACCACTGCGTCTCTAACCACTGTGTTTCTGACCACTGTGTTTCTGACCACTGTGTTTCTCACCAGTGTGTTTCTGACCACTGTGTTTCTGACCAGTGTGTTTCTGACCACTGTGTTTCTGACCACCGTGTTTCTGACCACTATGTTTCTGACCATTGTGTTTCTGACCATTGTGTTTCTGACCACTGTGTTTCTGACCAGTGTGTTTCTGACCACTGTGTTTCTGACCACCGTGTTTCTGACCACTATGTTTCTGACCATTGTGTTTCTGACCATTGTGTTTCAGACCACTTTGTTTATGACCACTGTGTTTCTGACTATTGTGTTTCTGACCACTGTGTTTCTGACCACTGTGTTCCTGACTCTTGTGTTTCTGACCACTGTGTTTCTGACCAGTGTGTTTCTGACCATTGTGTTTCAGACCACTTTGTTTATGACCACTGTGTTTCTGACTATTGTGTTTCTGACCACTGTGTTTCTGACCACTGTGTTCCTGACTCTTGTGTTTCTGACCACTGTGTTTCTGACCAGTGTGTTTCAGACAAGTGTGTTTCTCACCACTGTGTTTCTTACCGTTGTGTTTCTGACCATTGTGTTTCTGACCACTGTCTTTCTGACCAGTGTGTTTTTGACCAGTGTGTTTCTGACAACCGTGTTTCTGACCACTGTGTTTCTGACCAGTGTGTTTCTGACCACTGTGTTTCTGACCAGTGTGTTTTTGACCAGTGTGTTTCTGACAACCGTGTTTCTGACCACTGTGTTTCTGACCAGTGTGTTTCTGACCACTGTGTTTCTGACCACTGTTTAAGCACTGTGTTTATGACCAGTGTGTTTATGACCAGTATGTTTCTGACACAGTGTTTTTGACCATAGCGTTTCTGACCAGTGTGTTCCTGACCACTGCGTTGCTGACCTCTGTGTTTCTGACCACTGTGTTTCTGACCAATGTGTTTCTGACCACTGTGTTTCTGACCATTGTGTTTCTGACCACTGTGTTTCTGACCACTGTGTTTGTGACCAGTGTGTTTCTGACCACTGTGTTTGTGACCACTGTGTTTCTGACCAGTGTGTTTCTGACCACTGTGTTTGTGACCACTGTGTTTCTGACCACTGTGTTTCTGAACAGGGTGTTTCTGACCAGTGTGTTTGTGACCACTGTGTTTCTGACTAGTGTATTTCTGACCAGTGTGTTTCTGACGACAGTGTTTCCGACCACGGTGTTTCTGACCATTGTGTTTCTGACCAGTGTGTTTCTGACCACTGTGTTTCTGACCAGTGTGTTTTTGACCAATGTGTTTCTGAGTACTGTGTTTCTGACCACTGTGTTTCTGACCAGCATGTTTCTGACCATAGTTTTTCTGACCACTGTGTTTCTGACCACGGTGTTTCTGACCACTGTGTTCTGACCACTGTGTTTCTGACCAGTGTGTTTCTGACCACTGTGTTTCTGACCTGTGTGCTTCTCACCACTGTGTTTCTGACCACTGTGTTTTTTACCACTGTGTTTCTGACCACTGTGTTTCTGACCAGTGTGTTTCTGACCACTGTGTTTCTGACCTGTGTGCTTCTCACCACTGTGTTTCTGACCACTGTGTTTTTTACCACTGTGTTTCTGACCACTGTGTTTTCGACCTGTGTGTTTCTGACCAGTGTGTTTGTGACCAGTGTGTTTATGACGACTGTGTTTCTGATCACTGTGTTTCTGACCACTGTATTTCTGACCGGTGTGTTTCTGACCACTGTGTTTCTGACCAGTGTGTTTGTGACCAGTGTGTTTATGACGACTGTGTTTCTGATCACTGTGTTTCTGACCACTGTATTTCTGACCGGTGTGTTTCTGACCACTGTGTTTCTGACCACTATGTTTCCGACCACTGTCTTTCTGACCATTGTGTTTCTGACCACTGTGTTTCTGAGCACTGTGTTTCTGACCACTGTTTCCGACAAGTGTGTTTCTGACCAGTGTGTTTCAAACCAGTGTATTTCTGACCACTTTATTTCTGACCACTTCGTTTCTGACCACTGTGTTTCTGACCACTGTGTTTCTAACCACTGTGTTTCTGACCACTGTTTTTCTGACCACCTTGTTTCTGACCACTGTGTTTCTGACCACTGTGTTCTGACCACTGTGTTTCTGACCACTGTGTTTCTAACCACTGTGTGTCTGACCACTGTGTTTCTGACCGCTGTGTTTCTTACCACTGTGTTTCTGACCACAGTGTTTCTTACCACTGTGTTTCTGACCACTGTGTTTCTGACCACTGTGTTCATGACCAGCGTGTTTCTGACCACTGCGTCTCTGACCACTGTGTTTCTGACCACTGTGATTCTGACCACTGTGTTTCTGACCAGTGTGTTTGTGACCACTGTGTTTCTGACCAGTGTGTTTCTGAACACTGTGTTTCTGACCACCGTGTTTCTGACCACTATGTTTCTGACCATTGTGTTTCTGACCATTGTGTTTCAGACCACTTTGTTTCTGACCACTGTGTTTCTGACCATTGTGTTTCTGACCACTGTGTTTATGACCACTGTGTTCATGACTCCTCTGTTTCTGACCACTGTGTTTCTGACCAGTGTGTTTCAGACAAGTGTGTTTCTCACCACTGTGTTTCTTACGGTTGTGTTTCTGACCATTGTGTTTCTGACCACTGTGTTTCTGACCAGTGTGTTTCAGACAAGTGTGTTTCTCACCACTGTGTTTCTTACGGTTGTGTTTCTGACCATTGTGTTTCTGACCAGTGTCTTTCTGACCAGTGTGTTTTTGACCACTGTGTTTCTGACCACTGTATAAGCACTGTCTTTATGACCAGTATGTTTATGACCAGTATGTTTCTGACACAGTGTTTCTGACCATAGCGTTTCTGACCAGTGTGTTCCTGACCACTGCGTTGCTGACCTCTGTGATTCTGACCACTGTGTTTCTGACCACTGTGTTTCTGACCACTGTGTTTCTGACCATTGTGTTTCTGACCACTGTGTTTCTGACCACTGTGCTTGTAACCAGTGTGTTTCTGACCACTGTGTTTGTGACCATTGTGTTTCTGACCACTGTATTTCTGAACAGGGTGTTTGTGACCAATGTGTTTGTGACCACTGTGTTTCTGACTAGTGTGTTTGTGACCAGTGTGTTTCTGACCACAGTGTTTCCGACCACTGTGTTTCTGACCATTGTGTTTCTGACCAGTGTGTTTCTGACCACTGTGTTTCTGACCAGTGTGTTTTTGACCAATGTTTTTCTGACAACTGTGTTTCTGACCACTGTGTTTCTGACCAGTATGTTTCTGACCATAGTTTTTCTGACCACTGTGTTTCTGACCACGGTGTTTCTGACCACTGTGTTCTGACCACTGTGTTTCTGACCAGTGTGTTTCTGACCACTGCGTTTCTGACCCCTGTGTTTCTGACCAGTGTGTTTCTGACCAGTGTGTTTCTGACCACTGGGTTTCTGACCACTGTGTTTGTGACCACTGTGCTTCTGTCCACTATGTTTCTGACCACTGTATTTCTGACCACTGTGTTTCTGACCACTGTGTTTCTGACCACGGTGTTTCTGACCACTGTGTTCTGACCACTGTGTTTCTGACCAGTGTGTTTCTGACCACTGCGTTTCTGACCCCTGTGTTTCTGACCAGTGTGTTTCTGACCAGTGTGTTTCTGACCACTGGGTTTCTGACCACTGTGTTTGTGACCACTGTGCTTCTGTCCACTATGTTTCTGACCACTGTATTTCTGACCACTGTGTTTCTGACCACTGTGTTTCTGACCACGGTGTTTCTGACCACTGTGTTCTGACCACTGTGTTTCTGACCAGTGTGTTTCTGACCACTGCGTTTCTGACCCCTGTGTTTCTGACCAGTGTGTTTCTGACCAGTGTGTTTCTGACCACTGGGTTTCTGACCACTGTGTTTGTGACCACTGTGCTTCTGTCCACTATGTTTCTGACCACTGTATTTCTGACCACTGTGTTTCTGACCACTGTGTTTCTGACCACGGTGTTTCTGACCACTGTGTTCTGACCACTGTGTTTCTGACCAGTGTGTTTCTGACCACTGCGTTTCTGACCCCTGTGTTTCTGACCAGTGTGTTTCTGACCAGTGTGTTTCTGACCACTGGGTTTCTGACCACTGTGTTTGTGACCACTGTGCTTCTGTCCACTATGTTTCTGACCACTGTATTTCTGACCACTGTGTTTCTGACCACTGTGTTTCTGACCACGGTGTTTCTGACCACTGTGTTCTGACCACTGTGTTTCTGACCAGTGTGTTTCTGACCACTGCGTTTCTGACCCCTGTGTTTCTGACCAGTGTGTTTCTGACCAGTGTGTTTCTGACCACTGGGTTTCTGACCACTGTGTTTGTGACCACTGTGCTTCTGTCCACTATGTTTCTGACCACTGTATTTCTGACCACTGTGTTTCTGACCACTGTGTTTCTGACCACGGTGTTTCTGACCACTGTGTTCTGACCACTGTGTTTCTGACCAGTGTGTTTCTGACCACTGCGTTTCTGACCCCTGTGTTTCTGACCAGTGTGTTTCTGACCAGTGTGTTTCTGACCACTGGGTTTCTGACCACTGTGTTTGTGACCACTGTGCTTCTGTCCACTATGTTTCTGACCACTGTATTTCTGACCACTGTGTTTCTGACCACTGTGTTTCTGACCACGGTGTTTCTGACCACTGTGTTCTGACCACTGTGTTTCTGACCAGTGTGTTTCTGACCACTGCGTTTCTGACCCCTGTGTTTCTGACCAGTGTGTTTCTGACCAGTGTGTTTCTGACCACTGGGTTTCTGACCACTGTGTTTGTGACCACTGTGCTTCTGTCCACTATGTTTCTGACCACTGTATTTCTGACCACTGTGTTTCTGACCACTGTGTTTGTGACCAATGTGTTTCTTACCAGTGTGTTTCTGACCACTGTGTTTCTGACCAGTGTGTTTCTGACCACCGAGTTTCTGACCAGTGTGTTTCTGACACTGTGTTTCTGACCTCCGTGTTTCCAACCACTGTGTTTCTGACCAGTGTGTTTCTGACCACTGCGTTTCTGACCCCTGTGTTTCTGACCACTGTGTTTCTGACCAATGCGTTTCTGACCACTGTGTTTCTGAAGACTGTGTTACAGACCAGTGTGTCTCTTACTAGTGTTTTTGTGACCACTGTGTTCCTGACCAGTGTGTTTCAGACCGCCGAGTTTCTAACCAGTGTATTTCTGACCAGTGTTTTTCTCACCAGTGTGTTTCTGACCACTGTGTTGCTGACCACTGTGTTGCTTACCACTGTGTTCCTGACCACAGTGTTGCTGACCACTGTGTTTCTGTCCAGTGTGTTTATGAACAGTGTGTTTCTGACCAGTGTGTTTCTGACGAATGTGTTTCTGACCAGTGTGTTTCCGACCAGTGTGTTTCTGACCATTATGTTTCTGACCACTGTGTTTCTGACCACTGTGTGTCTGACCAATGTGTTTCTGACCACTGTGTTTCTGACCATCGAATTTCTGAACACTGTGTTTCTGACCACTGTGTGTCTGACCAATGTGTTTCTGACCACTGTGTTTCTGACCATCGAATTTCTGAACACCGTGTTTCTGACCAGTGTGTTTCTGACCACTGTGTTTCTGACCATTGTGTTTCTGACCACTGTGTTTCTGACTAGGGTGTTTCTGACCAGTGTGTTTGTGACCACTGTGTTTCTGAGTAGTGTGTTTCTGACAAGTGTGTTTCTGACCACTTTGTTTCCGACCACTGTGTTTCTGACCATTGTGTTTCTGACCAGTGTGTTTCTGACCACTGTATTTCTGACCACTGTGTTTCTGACCACTGTGTTTGTGACCACTGTGCTTCTGTCCAATATGTTTCTGACCACTGTATTTCTGACCACTGTGTTTCTGACCACTGTGTTTGTGACCACTGTGCTTCTGTCCAATATGTTTCTGACCACTGTATTTCTGACCACTGTGTTTCTGACCACTGTGTTTGTGACCACTGTGCTTCTGTCCAATATGTTTCTGACCACTGTATTTCTGACCACTGTGTTTCTGACCACTGTGTTTGTGACCACTGTGCTTCTGTCCAATATGTTTCTGACCACTGTATTTCTGACCACTGTGTTTCTGACCACTGTGTTTGTGACCACTGTGCTTCTGTCCAATATGTTTCTGACCACTGTATTTCTGACCACTGTGTTTCTGACCACTGTGTTTGTGACCACTGTGCTTCTGTCCAATATGTTTCTGACCACTGTATTTCTGACCACTGTGTTTCTGACCACTGTGTTTGTGACCACTGTGCTTCTGTCCAATATGTTTCTGACCACTGTATTTCTGACCACTGTGTTTCTGACCACTGTGTTTGTGACCACTGTGCTTCTGTCCAATATGTTTCTGACCACTGTATTTCTGACCACTGTGTTTATGACCCCTGTGTTTCTGACCAGTGTGTTTTTGACCAGTGTGTTTCTGACCAGTGTGTTTCTGACCACTGGGGTTCTGACCAGTGTGTTTCTGACCATTGTGTTTATAACCACTGTGTATCTGACCATTGTATTTCTGACCACTGTGTTTCTGACTAGTGTGTCTCTGACCAGTGTGTTTCTGACCACTGTGTTTCTGACCACCATGTTTCTGACCACCGTGTTTCTGACCACTGTGTTTCTGACCACTGTGTTTCTGACCACCATGTTTCTGACCACCGTGTTTCCGACCACTGTGTTTCTGACCATTGTGTTTCTGACCAGTGTGTTTCTGACCACTTTGTTTCTGACCACTGTGTTTGCGACCATTGTGTTTCTGACCACTGTGTTTCTGACCACTGTGTTCCTGACTCCTGTGTTTCTGACCACTGTGTTTCTGACCAGTGTGTTTCAGACCAGTGTGTTTCTCATCGCTGTGTTTCTTACCACTGTAATTCTGTCCATTGTGTTTCTGACCAGTGTGTTTGTGACCAGTGTGTTTTTGACCAGTGTGTTTCTGACAACTGTGTTTCTGACCACTGTGTTTCTGACCAGTGTGTTTCTGACCAGTGTGTTTCTGACCACTGTTTAACCAGTGTGTTTATGACGGGTATGTTTATGACCAGTATGTTTCTGACACAGTGTTTCTGACCATAGTGTTTCTAACCAGTGTGTTTCTGACCACTGTGTTTCGGACCACCGTGTTTCTGACCACTGTGTTCTGACCACCGTGTTTCTGACCAGTGTGTTTCTCACCAGTGTGTTTCTGACCACTGTGTTTCGGACCACCGTGTTTCTGACCACTGTGTTCTGACCACCGTGTTTCTGACCAGTGTGTTTCTCACCAGTGTGTTTCTGACCACTGTGTTTCGGACCACCGTGTTTCTGACCACTGTGTTCTGACCACCGTGTTTCTGACCAGTGTGTTTCTCACCAGTGTGTTTCTGACCACTGTGTTTCGGACCACCGTGTTTCTGACCACTGTGTTCTGACCACCGTGTTTCTGACCAGTGTGTTTCTCACCAGTGTGTTTCTGACCACTGTGTTTCGGACCACCGTGTTTCTGACCACTGTGTTCTGACCACCGTGTTTCTGACCAGTGTGTTTCTCACCAGTGTGTTTCTGACCACTGTGTTTCGGACCACCGTGTTTCTGACCACTGTGTTCTGACCACCGTGTTTCTGACCAGTGTGTTTCTCACCAGTGTGTTTCTGACCACTGTGTTTCGGACCACCGTGTTTCTGACCACTGTGTTCTGACCACCGTGTTTCTGACCAGTGTGTTTCTCACCAGTGTGTTTCTGACCACTGTGTTTCGGACCACCGTGTTTCTGACCACTGTGTTCTGACCACCGTGTTTCTGACCAGTGTGTTTCTCACCAGTGTGTTTCTGACCACTGTGTTTCGGACCACCGTGTTTCTGACCACTGTGTTCTGACCACCGTGTTTCTGACCAGTGTGTTTCTCACCAGTGTGTTTCTGACCACTGTGTTTCGGACCACCGTGTTTCTGACCACTGTGTTCTGACCACCGTGTTTCTGACCAGTGTGTTTCTCACCAGTGTGTTTCTGACCACTGTGTTTCGGACCACCGTGTTTCTGACCACTGTGTTCTGACCACCGTGTTTCTGACCAGTGTGTTTCTCACCAGTGTGTTTCTGACCACTGTGTTTCGGACCACCGTGTTTCTGACCACTGTGTTCTGACCACCGTGTTTCTGACCAGTGTGTTTCTCACCAGTGTGTTTCTGACCACTGTGTTTCGGACCACCGTGTTTCTGACCACTGTGTTCTGACCACCGTGTTTCTGACCAGTGTGTTTCTCACCAGTGTGTTTCTGACCACTGTGTTTCGGACCACCGTGTTTCTGACCACTGTGTTCTGACCACCGTGTTTCTGACCAGTGTGTTTCTCACCAGTGTGTTTCTGACCACTGTGTTTCGGACCACCGTGTTTCTGACCACTGTGTTCTGACCACCGTGTTTCTGACCAGTGTGTTTCTCACCAGTGTGTTTCTGACCACTGTGTTTCGGACCACCGTGTTTCTGACCACTGTGTTCTGACCACCGTGTTTCTGACCAGTGTGTTTCTCACCAGTGTGTTTCTGACCACTGTGTTTCGGACCACCGTGTTTCTGACCACTGTGTTCTGACCACCGTGTTTCTGACCAGTGTGTTTCTCACCAGTGTGTTTCTGACCACTGTGTTTCGGACCACCGTGTTTCTGACCACTGTGTTCTGACCACCGTGTTTCTGACCAGTGTGTTTCTCACCAGTGTGTTTCTGACCACTGTGTTTCGGACCACCGTGTTTCTGACCACTGTGTTCTGACCACCGTGTTTCTGACCAGTGTGTTTCTCACCACTGTGTTTCTGACCACTGTTTCCGACCAGTGTGTTTCTGACCACTGCGTTTCTGACCACTGTATTTCTGACGACTGTGTTTCTGAGCACTGTGCATACGACCAGTGTGTTTCGGACTACTGTGTTTCTTACCACTGAATTTCTGACCACTGTGATTATGACCACTGTGTTTCTGACCAGTGTGTTTTTTGACCAGTGTGTTTCTGACCACTGTGTTTTTGACCAGTGTGTTTCTGACCACTTTGTTTCTGACCACTGTGTTGCTGACCACTGTGTTGCTGACCATTGTGTTCCTGACCACTGTGTTGCTGACCACTGTTTTTCTGTCCAGTGTCTTTCTGACCAGTGTGTTTCTGACCAGTGTGTTTCTGACGATTGTGTTTCTGACCAGTGTGTTTCCGACCAGTGTGTTTCTGACCATTGTTCTTCTGACCACTGTGTTTCTGACCACTGTGTGTCTGACCAATGTGTTTCTGACCACTGTGTTTTTGACCATCGAATTTCTGACCACCGTGTGTCTGACCAGTGTGTTTCTGACCACTGTGTGTCTGACCATAGTGTTTCTGACCACTGTGTTTCTGACCAGGGTGTTTCTGACCAGTGTGTTTCTGACTACTGTGTTTCTGACCACTGTGTTTCTGACCAGTGTGTTTCTCACCATTGTTTTTCTGACCACTGTGTTTCTGACCACGGTGTTTCTGACCACTGTGTTCTGACCAGTGTGTTTCTGACCAGTGTGTTTCTGACCAGTGTGTTTCTCACCACTTTGTTTGTGACCACTGTGTTTCTGACCACTGTGTTTCCGACCACTGTGTTTTCGACCACTGTGTTTCTGACCACTGTGTCTCTGACCAGTGTGTTTTTGACCAATGAGTTTATGGCTACCGTGTTTCTGACCACTGTGTTTCTGACCAGTATGATTCTGACCATTGTTTTTCTGACCACTGTGTTTTTGACCACGGTGTTTCTGACCACTGTGTTCTGACCACCGTGTTTCTGACCAGTGTGTTTCTGACCAATGTGTTTCTGACCAGTGTGTTTCTCACCACTGTGTTTCTGACCACTATGTTTCTGACCACTGTGTTTCCGACCACTGTGTTTTTGACCAGTGTGTTTCTGACCAGTGTGTTTGTGACCAGTGTGTTTATGACCACTGTGTTTCTGATCACTGTGTTTCTGACCATTGTGTTTCTGACCAGAGTGTTTCTGACCACTGTGTTTCTGACCACTGTGTTTCTGACCACTATCTGTCTGACCATTGTGTTTCTGACCTCTGTGTTTCTGAGCACTGTGTTTCTGACCACTGTTTCCGACCAGTGTGTTTCTGACCAGTGTGTTTCTGACCAGTGTGTTTGTGACCAGTGTGTTTTTGACCAGTGTGTTTCTGAAAACTGTGTTTCTGACCACTGTGTTTCTGACCAGTGTGTTTCTGACCAGTGTGTTTCTGACCAGTGTGTTTGTGACCAGTGTGTTTTTGACCAGTGTGTTTCTGACAACTGTGTTTCTGACCACTGTGTTTCTGACCAGTGTGTTTCTGACCAGTGTGTTTCTGACCACTGTTTAACCAGTGTGTTTATGACGGGTATGTCTATGACCAGTATGTTTCTGACACAGTGTTTCTGACCATAGTGTTTCTGACCAGTGTGTTTCTGACCACTGTGTTTCTGACCACTGTGTTTCTGACCA
>SZWC01022257.1:10337-31839 GCA_023375785.1 Penium margaritaceum | reverse complement strand
CGTCTCTGCTGCGCAGCTCAGTGAGAACTGTCTCACTGCTCTGATACCATGAGAAAGTGCGTAGAAGCTTCCTAGCAACACAGCCGCTGACCGGGCGTCAGTGCCTGATCAGACGGTGACGACAGTCACAGGCCGTACACACAACGGCAAGGGTTTGGCTAGGAGACACAAGGCATAGTGTCAGAATGCTTCAATATAGCATATGCAGAGAGAAATGAAAAATGACAGGTCCAAGGCATGAATACCTGCCGCGGTGCACGGCGGGTGTCGCACGCGGCAGTCCAAGAGCTGTCCTAAAACCGGCCCAAAACCACCGTTTTGGCCGTAACTCTGGGCACACATGTCAGAATGGTACGCCGTCTAAACCTAGACGTGCAGAATCAAAAGACGGACACTTTGACTGGTCACATGTATCCATCCATTGACAGACAGTGAGCATGCAATACAAAAACATGCAAATAGGCCTCATGGCCAGTCTGCCGAAAGACGCCTGCAAGATGTAGAAGACACAACAGAGAGTCCCGGTGGCATCTGGGGCTCTGGTGCAGTGGTCCGCCAGCTCCAAGCTGGTAGTCCGCCGCCTGTCGTCGCGCCGGTATCACCAGGGCCGCCCGCCTCAGGGATCTGCACGGGTATGGACACGGCCGAGTGGTCACAGTAAACTGTACATGAACGACACAAAGCACAACAGTGTCAACAAGCAAGTTATGTTTGGCATCAGAGCCAACCCGACCTGTGACATCATTGTTCGTCCCATCTCCTCCGTGCGTGTTACTAGCTTGCAGGGATAAAGGGGCCCCACTGTCGAAAAGCAACGCACCTCACTGAGGTGCTCGCAGAACGCTACCCGTGGAGATCCCACCAACTTCCACTTGCACTCACCCCTCCCAAACCCTCCACACTTTTTTTCCTCTCCCTCTCCCTAACCTATATGTCCTCCACATTCCCACAACTCCAAGGTGACCCCACGCAATTGGACATCCGCGGTGGTGGGTGCGAAGAGAGAGAGAGTTCGCACAGAAAGAAGGCAAGGGTGGGAGCAGGGGCCTGCTACTGGGACGCAAGCAAGGCCTAACTACCGGAGCAAGCCTGTGGCCAAGGTGGCAAGCCTTACTAGCCAAGATTGTTTTTTTTTTTTCAAAGAAGGGCCAAGACAAGGGCCGGACTACTTCAAGACCACGGTTTCCAACACCTGGGAAAGCATAAAAACGGCCATAGCCCCTACACCTCGGATTATTGTGACGTTTTTTTTGTTGATCTCAGAGAAATAACATCTATTTTATTCTACGACTTAGAGGCCATCCATCTACCATTTGGCCGTGACTGTTTCATCTTTCAAGGAACTCTCAATCTCCTTTGGGTTCCAAAAGTTTTTACCATATCCTACTTTAAGAAAGTTGGTGCGGTATCCTTCAAAAATATCTCTCAACAGAAACCAGCTTCTTTCAAACCAAAAAAAGGTGAAGGCATTCTCAAAATCCACCTCGTTCCACCTCTCACGAGGTGAAGGAAGGTACCCTTTGGGAACCTCAGTCCCCCACTCAAGATGGTAAAGGAGGGATACTTCAAAGCCACCTCGGTCCACCTCTAACGAGGTGAAGGTGGGCACTCTTTGGGAACCTCGGCCCACTGCTCTAGAGGGTGAAGGAGGGAACCTTGAGACCTACCTGAGTCCACCTCTCACGAGGTGTAGGAGGGCATGCTTTGAGAACCTCGGTCCACCTTTCAAAGAGGGTTTGAAATGAGGCACACCTTTACTACTAGTGTGTCCTCCACCCATAAAAAAAAAAGAAGAAAAAACCAAACATCACAAGGGAAGGAGGTTGGGGAGGTCGCCTTCGCAAGGCCTAGCTATGGGTCACTCTCTTGAGTGACCCATAGCTAGGCCTTGCAAAGGCAATGGCGAGCCTCGGGACTGAATTCTCTGTGGTCATGGGGCGTCCTCCAAATGTTAGCCCATGCGGCTCGGATGAGAAAACACCCCTAGGGTCCAAGGAGCATCGCAGGACATTAACGCCGGTGAGCCACCTTGCCAAGCCACCTCGCGAGTCAGTGGCAAAAAGGGGGAAGTTTCATTCGGCGTCACCACGAGACAAGATGCCAAAGGCTCCTAAAAATGGGCAATAGAACGAAGGTGCACATGCAGTCGAACCACAAGGCGAGGCGCAACCCCACAAGCTGGTCATTGAGCTCAACTTTGGCCACGATGCTCAACCGACTCTAGCCAACAAAGGCTCGAAGGCTGCTGAAGAGGGTGAAGCCAATGTCGCCAACCTCAAGGAGGTCATCGACGGTGGCGAGCATGGGGACGAGTCCCCAGACAAGCCAGCGCACCAGGTAGTCATCAAGGCCGGGCAGGACATGGATGAGCAAGTAGAGGCCCATGATGGCGCGAGCAAAGGCATTGAGGCAGTGAGGAGCTTGATGCGGAGCGAGTGTCGCAACGATTACGGCAATCAACATGACATTGGGCCATATTGCAAATTAGTCCAGGAGACTGATCAGAATGTGTAGAAGCCACAACAAGGAGACGAGGCAGGGTAAACGACTACCAATGCTCAATGCAATCCATAGCCAATGAAGCCTAACCAGATCACGCACCCCAAAGGGCTCCATTCGACAAAAAACATTGACCCCGAGACTCGTGAGCCAAATGCACACAAGAGGAGACATCAAGGGGCCGAGGCTAGAGAGTGGTAATGAAATCAGGAGCAGGCATGTCTCAACCACGTCGCAACATAAAAAGAGATGGAGAGGGGCCAGAGGGGATAGATTGAGAAGAGATGGGTGAAGCTATCGACTAGAGCCATGCTGGAGGGGTGTAGAAAGGAGAGGGTGTTCCGTAGATGGTAGTGTGGAATGGTGGTGGCTTCCATTGCCACCCTGGATGAGGTCCAAGGACCACCGAGGATGTCAGCGGGGGCACACGAACAACTAACAACATGACGACTACAGTCTCCCACTGCACGGGGTCAAATTCCCATGCGCAAGGGTCTCGACAAAAAAGAAGGGAGATGAGAGAGAATAAAAGTGCAAAACCTGAGACACCGGTCAGGTTTTGACCCCGAGGACTGGTCTCCTGTGGCACCGGGAAGAACCCCGGATGCCCGAGTCTCGACCAAGAACGAAAGGGCATAAAATAAAAGGAATAAAATAAAGGAGAAGATTATGAATGAAATGTTGGAAGGAGGTGCACCCGGGCTCACCCAGGGTGTTAGCTCAGGCACCAACTGTGCCGAGGATTAATAAGATCGTCCCTCCGTCCCATTCTTTCTTTCTTATTCTTCGGCAAGCAAGATAGGATCCTGTAAGCTCAGTGATGTAGGAATTTTTTGATCGATGGGCTCTTTAATGGACGAGCTCCTCGGTGGACAAGCTCATCGACCGTCAGAGCGGGTGATGGTGGGAAGCTGCTTCATAGCTTCCCATCCACCATTAGCCCCATAGATTCCGATGCTGCTTGTGTAGTGAGATTTCCGCTCCTACTACTATTGCTTCTGCTGCGTGTATAACAAGCTCACTACCTTCACTCATGTGTGATGTAGCTGTCACTGTTGTTGCTACTAACACTGTTGATGCTATTTCTATTGCGATTGGGGACTGATGTAACCTCTGCTGCTACTGCTATTGCTACTTCTATAGATGATGCTGTTGTTGCGGCTGTAGCTAATACAACCACTTTTGCTGCAGTTATTAGCGCAGATGCTGCTACATCAGCTACTGTGGCTGATGTAGCAGTGATTTC
This sequence comes from Penium margaritaceum, assembly GCA_023375785.1. Classification (NCBI taxonomy): domain Eukaryota; kingdom Viridiplantae; phylum Streptophyta; class Zygnematophyceae; order Desmidiales; family Peniaceae; genus Penium; species Penium margaritaceum. Next base: position 28,094 of record SZWC01022257.1, on the reverse strand, counting down.
CACTGCTACTACTACTTATTCTTTTGTTGTTACTACTGCTAGTACTACAAGTGTTGCTACTTTTGAAATTGCTATCGTTGCTTCAACTGTTGCTATTACAGTTACTGCTGCTACTGCTAATACGGTTGATGTATTTGCTACTGGTGCAGATCTACTACTATTGCCTTTGTAATTTGTTGCTCTTGTTGCGATGAGGGCAGCCAGATATAGCCATTACGGCTGCTATCACTGTTGTGGCTACCTAAGACATTGCCACTTACGCTTCATATTGCCGCCAATACCGCCGTGATGAAGGAAACTACCAAAGAAATGGTAGCATTCTGCCTCCTGAGAACCTACATGAAAGCTTCCCAGCATTGTTGCTCCTAACGAGGCAACATTGTCCAATCACAGTCGCACTAGCACACAAGGTGGGTGCAGAAACAGTAAGGATTGGTCTGGGATTCTCCCAAGCGTAACTTCAGTATGAAAAAAAAGTTGACAACTGACAAGCACACAGCATCAATACCTGTTGTGACGCATGGCGGGTGACGCATGCGGCAGGGTCGGTTTGTCTCACAACCCATCCAAAATCACTGTCTTGGTGGTGACTCTGTGCACAGGAGTCCAAACAACGCAGATTCCGAACCTAGAGATGCTGAATCTCAAGCTGGACACTAGTTAGGTCACATGCGTGGGTCTAGCATCAAGCAATGGACAGAAAAAGAAAAAAAATGCAAAGAGCACACATGGCCAGTCCACTGAGAAAATCCTACAGTCAACAAAAACCATGGAGAAGGTCCCAGCGAGCATCCGGTATACCGTGGTAGCTTTCTGGCAGCTGCAGATGGGTAGACCACCATCAGGTGGTGCACCGACTCCAAAATGGACCAGCATAAAGTATCTGCACGAGTATGGATACGACGAAGTGGTCAAAGTGAGTTGTACAAGGCAGACGGGGATGGCTCACATCACAACACTCCCCCATGACCCGATGGTACGAATGTCCATACGCATGCACAACTAACACAAGTACAGAATGAGGTGCTCAACAATCAGTTCGCACATATCCTCAGCCACCATCATGCAAGGAGCGTAGCCCAAAAGAACAACTGGCCACCATGAACTTCCCATACGCCAACCCCTTGTTCAAAAAGCCAGCCCACCGCATGTTCGTGCCGACCCAGATTATGATGATCACCTGCCGCTCCACCAAGTCACGCACAAAGTGATGTGCTTCGTGCCTACATGGAACACACCAAAGTTCTCAAAAATGGCAAGGGCACTCTAGTTGTCACACCGCAAAATAATGGCAGGCACGGATTTACCCAACTCACATGTTACAAGTTGTATTCACACAGCCCCCGCAGCCGTAGCCCCGAGCATGCCATATTTAGCCTCTAATGAGCTCTGCTCAATGCAACCCTGTTTCACGCTACGCAGTGACACAACAGTACTGCCCAATAAGAACACGTAACCGGTCCGACTCCTCCCATCAAGGCTCCAAGCCCATTCACGGTTTGTATAGCTAACGATAACCACCTTGCAATGTGAACCGAAGCAAAGCCCAAGGTATGGCGTGGAGACCATGTAACACACCACTCGCGTAGTAGCATGCAAGGATCATGCTCGAGGGCAGTGGGAGAACTATGCAAGAAGGTTGACGGCAAAGGCGATGTCCGGACGGATGGCCATGGCTAGGTAAATGAGTGAGCCAACGAAGGCGTAGGTACACAGTCACGTCCACCAGCTCCCCCAGCTCAACTGAATCTGCCAACTTCACGACATCCTACCTGTCATGGGTGATAGGTGTGGAGGCAGTTGGCACTGTACCAAGGAGGCTCGTGAACTGCTTCTCCACAACGCCAGCATAAAGTGCCCGGTTGTAGCGTGGCAGTGCGACTCCGACCGGTCGAAGGAGCCACGTGGCTCGAGCGGGGTCAGCTGGGACTGTGGGCGGTTGGACGGGATAGCTTGAGGGTCGGAGACCCTCAAGCACCGCGGTTTTGGCCTAGTCGGCCAAGGATTCCGTCAAATCCGTTACATTGGTATCAGAGCTCCAGGGCTCAAATGCCACGTTGGGATTACCGGACATGCAGAGGCGGCTCTCACTCCTAGTGGGGGGGAGGGGGGGTGGTATGGCAGTGCCACGCCGACCGGTCGAAGGAGCCACGTGGCTCAAGCGGGGTCACCTGGGACCGTGGGTGGTTGGACGAGATGGCTTGAGGGTTGGAGACCCTCAAGCACTCAGTTTTGGCCTAGTCTACCAAGGATTCCATCGAATTCGTTACACTGGTGAAGCTGGAGCATCTATCTTTGACGGCTAGGCACAATCTCCATCGTAAGGAATACAGGTACATGACCTAGGTCCTTCATCCTGTAGGCGGTCTAAAGTACCGCCTCGGCCTCCTTCACGGCCTTCGTCAAAGGAGACACAATCGGAAGGTCATCAACATGGACCAGAATGGCAGTGAAGTAAGTAGTTTTCTGTCAAATGGATGGGGACAGATCGGCATCACTCTGCATGTACCAAGCCCATGTGAGAGTGCTACTGATCTTCTAGTTCTAGCACCAAGGGGAGTGCTTCAGGCTATGCAAGGCCTTGTGCAAGTTCCAGACCTTGTTGTCAACCTCAAAGCTAGGTGGCTCGACCATGTAGATGTCCTCCTCGAGGGAACTTTGGAGAAATGCATTGTTCAATCCATCTGCTGTGGTTCCCAATTGTGTTGGGAAACAACACCAGACACAGCACGAGTTGTGTTCATACGACAAACAGGGGTGAATGTGTATGTGAATTCTACACCTTAACCTGGGACAACCCCTTGGCCCTCACGTTGGCCTTGAAGCGATGCAGTGAGCCATCTGGCTTCACCTTCTTGCAAAAGACCCACTTGGCCTTGACTCCCTTCCACCCTGGGGGGGAAGTTGACAAGCTCGTAGACACCATGCTCTTTGATGGCTATGATTTCATCCTTGCACGTAGCACGCCACTCTGATGCATTATCATCGGAGGGAGCATCCTTCAGTGTACCTGGATCAATTGCTAGAAAAGGGGAGCTCTTAGTGGCAAGAGCGTAGCCGTGAGAGGGCGGTTAAAACTTGACAAGTCCTATTGCTACGTCTCAGGCCACTACAAACTTGCGAGATACAAGCTTGTGGTCAATGGACCATGTTGGGTGCTCGTGTGTGTGGTCTGCCAAGACACTAGGGCCAACGGCCTTTGTGCCTGGCTTGCCACTCTGGATGCTCCAAGTGGGGCAGTTGGGTACACTGACAGTCCCACGTTGTGCTCTCGGGACATGTGGACATAACCAAGCCCTGGGTTCATGTAAGAAGATTGAGACAAGCTGTCCTTTGAGGGCGCAACCATGGTCAGAGGGACCACGGGAGGAGGATTGGGTCCACTGGATGGTGCAAGGTTGGGTGCACTAGATGGCACAGGGTCATGTATACTGCACACCGTGGGGTCAGGTACACTCAGGTTCACGCAAGCAGGGTTGGGTGAACTGAACGGCTCAGGGTCCGGTGCACTAAGGACATAGAGTCAGGTGTATTGCGTGCCCAAAGTCAGGTACACTTGGGACCACAGCACCAAGGTCGGGTGCGCTGGACAGCACAAGGTCAGGTGTACTCGGGACCACCGGAACAGGGTTGGGTGCACTTGACGACGCAGGGTTGGGTACGTTAGGTGGCTCAGGGGCAGGTACACGAGGCGGCGCAGGGTCAGGTGCACCGGAAGGCGCATGGAGGCCCTCGAAAGCAGGCTGGGTCACGGGACCGATGGCCACAATGGCTGGGTCATCCTCAGCCTGTGATTGAGCCGCACATGTGGGAGCCCAGAATGACCCGTTGGCATCTTCCGGCCAAGAACTCACCCCCATCCGTTGGGAGCGCACACATGTACGGATGTGGTCAGCGTCCAATTACTAGACGCTGGTGAGGTTGCAATGGGTTTGTGCCTCGAAGACGAGGGCATCGCGAGAATCGATGACATGATGGTGCGCAGGATCCCAGAAGCGTCAGGCCTTATACTGTAGGGAGACACCAAGGAAGGCGCACATGCGCCCCTGCGGAGACTCCTTGGAACCCTGCTGGTCCTCATTGTACCAGACACAGGTAACGGAGCCCCAAAAGTGAGCTAGGTAAAGGTCAGCCCGATAACAAAACGAGAGATCGTACGACATGACATGTTCTGGTAGGGGACCATGCAAGAGACGGTTCCAGACCCACATCATACATGCGAAGGCCCTCAAAGGCAAAGGACTTGAGAAGGTTGCAGTCATACCGCATGGCACGAACCGCATCCTCCATAGTGCGGTTATAACGCTTGAACACGGCATTCTACTCAGGAGTAGCAGGAGCAAAGACTTGGTGAAAGATACCATGCTTAGCAAAGAAGACGATCATCTCATTGAGGAGCTCCTCACCACGATTTGAGCAAAACGTGTGGAGGGTGTGTCCAGACTGACACTCAGCCATGACAAGCCACATGTAGATGGCTAGAGTGGCATCGCTCTTTTGGCGGAGGCTGTAGACCCACCGCATCTGGGTGAAGTTATCGGTAAGAGTGAGGACATAGTGCAGTTGATCGGGAAGGGACACGATGGGAAGGGGGATGAGAAGGTCGGAGTGGCCAAGCTCCAACGGGCACAGTGCCTGGGAGGCAGAGTCAGGGTACGAGCATCGATGAATCCTACCCTAGGTGCAAAAGAGGCAATCGGTCTTGGACGGCTTCTCAAAGGAAGCTGAGTCAAGACCGAGAGCAGGCTTCATCCAATTGAGCTGTGTCTCAGCTCACGTGACAGAGGCGGCAATGCAACAAGTGCCTACTATGGTTAATCATGTGTGGAACATACACTCGACGTCGTGTGTACAAGCCCGTAGTCGGTCGGTGACTTTCGATCAATCGGAAGTCACCGATCGACTTCGCCCTCGAAGTTGGACTTCGCCAACTTAGAGGGCAAAGTCAGCGACTTCTGACATCGACCTCACCGATGTCAAAGGACACCCTGCCACAAGTTTCTGAGTTCGCAAGTACGAACTTCCAACTTCCGCATTTGCAAGGGATTATTCACAAACTCCGAGTAAAATCCCTGGTCGAAATGGGGGGTTTGGGTTTCTCTTACTTGCCCGGGCATCTTCCGGACCCAGTGGTAGCGGGGCCTGGCAGGTTCCCTTTCTTCTATCACCGCGCGCTCCGCATATCGCAAATCCCCCCAAATCATCGACAAACCCTAGAGGGTTTCTTACACTAGAGGGTTTTTTTTATTTCCTTGCTTGGGTACCTACCGGGCCCCGCGGTAGCGGGGCCTAGCAGATCCCCTTTCTTCTATCACAGCGTGCGCCGCATCCTACAAACCCCCCCAAACCCTCAAAAGACCCCCAGTTAAAATGGAGGCTTTAGGTTTTTCTTTTTTCCTTTCCCGGGAACCGACCGGGCCCCGCTACCGCAGGGCCGGGTAGGATCCCTTTCTTTTTTTCACAATAGGCACCTCTCACCGGTCATCGCGAGTTCACACGGAGGTTTTTTCGGTTCCACCGGTGAAACCCCCTTTGCGAGCTCGTGATGACTGGCGAAGTTTGACTTTGCCCTTGAAGCCAAACTTCGGCCCCCAAACAATACACTCATCCATGAGTGTATCATTTTTGGGGGTGATGAATCATACCTCACAAGCGCTGGTGCTCGCGGAAGAGCATGCTAGTCACAAACATGCACAGAGAAGAGGACAAGTGAAGAGGTACAGAGGTAGGGCGATGAGTGATGCGTTACAGGTCAGCAATGACAGATGCACGGAGGACAATAGCATGAGTATTACAGGTGAAAACCATGGTGAATTCAGCAGAGTGCTCAACGGAGAGACCCATCTGATTGCAGGCACAAACAAATTGCAGGCTGAGCATTAGAACAGGAATGCATAGCACGTCAGAGATGTACCAGGACCCAAATGGACCATCAGAGCATGCTATTCCAACACTCTGGACTGGGAAGGACAGACGAGATCCCGTACAAACAGAACGAACAGACCCAAGAGGACCGATGACAACAAAGTCATGATGACTGGAGGTCATGTGGTGAGTGGAATCGGAATCAGTGATCCAGGTACCACTCGCCTCATGACCCGTCCTCGACACCAAGCAATGGGCCAGAGAGCACTCCAAAACTGCTTGACACTCAATAGGGACAACGAAATCACGACGGGCAGCAAAAATCTGGGATTCGCCAAACCACTCTATACAGTCAGGCCCAAAGTCATCATAGGTAGACAACGCTCCCCCACACGCATCGTCACGAGACAACAACACAACAGGAAAAGCGGACTAGGTACCGCACGGCTTTAACACCACCATCCCACCACCCTAGTTGCGGAGCACCAGAAGGTAAGAAACTCAGTGATGATATGGTCGCGAGGGTCTGCATCAGTGTCACCAGAGGCGAGGGGAGACTCATCTGCCTTCAAGGTTGCGCAACCGGTTTTGATATTGCTTGAGGCAGCCGTTTTCTGGATATGCATGACCTAAAGGCCTCACATGATCCATGTCCAATCAAGGGGCTTTTCGCACTCCGTGTAGCAATGTGTGTCCCCAAAGTTGTAGCAGGAGAAAAAACATCCACCGCAATCACCGGACTGTTGCAAATACTACTATTACAGGTATTGCTGCCTCTTTCCATGGCTCCATTTGCCCTTCTTCCCCTATGCAGCAGCGGCAATGACCTAGGAGGACGGCGACGGAGAGGAGAGTGAGGATGAGGTGCTGATGAGGAGAGAGGTTCTCTATGAGGCGGTCGTCACGACAAATATCAGACTCGCCTGATGGGCCTAGACAACCTCACATGTGGCCGTCTGCTGTGGGTAGTGTTGATGAGCCCAAGGGAGCAACTCCAAGGAGTCTGACAGCTTGGCGAGAATCGCCTGGTCGAAGTAGGTAAGCATGTCGACGAACTCCATGTGGGCCCCGACCGTGATGGTGCGCAGAGCCCACATCGGGGAGCCACCGACAGCGTCGAGGCAACTGTAGATCCGCATGGCTTACCACCAGTAGCCTACCGCGGACTCAGAGGGACCCTGCCTGAGGGAGCTGAACACCCGAAGATGCACCGTCATTGTCGCATGGGTCTCGGTTGCAAGCAGGGTCAGGACCTACTCCCTGACGCAATGGGGATTTGCTCCGGTGCTCGTACCAAGGGCCTCCAGAAATGGGCAGAAGTTGACAACGATGTCTTGGAATACAGTGTAGACCAAGCCGTGCATGGCTCTTATCCCTATCTAGCCTATCCCTTGTGGGGTTTGGTCATGTAATACTGGCTCAAGTAATATGGCCAGACGCCCTCCGTACCAGCCCCCACTAGGAAGAAGGTCTCCCAGGCGTGGAATCCAACATCACTATTGTAGCGTGGTGGTGGGGTTGCGAAATCCTTTGGCTGTTGATACGTGGGAAGTGCGACATCAGGGGCATGCTTGTGAACCGAGGGGCGCCCGGTGTGACGGTCACACGCTCAAGCCCTTGGAATAGACCTCTCAACCCTCGACCCCTTGGTGTGTGGGCCAACCCTTGGGATGACGCACAACCCTCTCCTAGCAGTGAGACCGCAGCTAGAGACCGAGGTTCTTGTCGTGCGACTCTCCCGGTGGTGTTTCCACCAAGGTGCGCTATGGAAGACTTGTAGGATCAAATGGACATGTGCGAGGAAACACTTAGAACACGAGGAGAGTTGGGCAAGGAATGAATCCTTTAGAATTGATAGATCAGTACAAGGCAATGTACAGAGTCTCTGGTTAAGATTGGCGTGCCTAGAACAACCCCTAGGCTTCCCTACGTACCAACCCCAATGATTCAGCCGAGAGCCCCTCGGCGCTCCGAAGCCTTTTGCTCAGGTTCCATCACGTAAATATCACATAAATCATGTAGTACGCATTGTTAGCTTTCGAACGCACCAAAGAACGCCTCAATCTGTGGAGAAATGGCTAAGTTATGGCCGTTTGAGTTCTCCAACCACCATCCTAAACCGTGACTGCAAATGGCAGCACCGTCAGTGGGGGTCACGGCCGCTGGACGCGCCCTTACTTGCGAATGCAGCTCCAGCCGCCATCCTAAAGCGCCCATGGACCTCAATGAACCTTGCCTCATTGGCTAAGCGTCCATCCAGGGACGCTTCGGCTGCAGTAGGCGAGAAAGTCACTCCGCCGTGCTCGGGGTCGAACCGGTACGTCTCCTGTTTTCTAGAGGCGCGCCTCCCACCTTTGTATGGCCGTATCTTTCTCGTCCCTGCACCAAATGACCCGGTTCTTGGATTGATTTTGTACGGTTTTTCACATACAATACAATGGGGGCATCAAAACATGCATCTGACATCATCATGATGACATAATCACCGCTTCGACCGGCGGCTCCCAAAACAATGCTCGAGTGCATGGGGCATTGGAAGCCCATCAAAAGGACAGGCAGGGAGAGCGACTCGTTGATAATGAAGGCGCAGGCGACCCAAAATCATGTGCAGGGGGGGTCCACTGACACAATTGGAGACGGCTCATCCCCTCGACGGCCTCTCACAACTAGGGGCCAAAAGAGTGGCGACCAATCACTCCAGGGCCTCGTGGCGGCTCCTGTCGGCCATCGCTATCGTCACTACTATTGTCTTCTCCAGCTAGCATATGTTGTTGTACGCCTTGCTGCTACATGCCTTGCTGCTGCACATCCTGTTGTGGTGTCCCGGCTGCGGCTGGTGGAGGTTTTTGCATCCTCTGTAGCATAGGGAGGATCTTCTCGAGGGTGGCCGCCTACGTCCCCTTTTGGTGCTGGATGTCCTCTTGTGCCTGGAATATGGAGCCAATGGCCTGAAAGTGAGGAGTGGATGTCGCAGCCACTAAGCCAAAGCCGGAAGGAATAGCAGTCCCCTTCTTGTTGTTGCCAGCGTCATGTGGGCCGCTCAGGAGGAAAAAACATGAGCGTGGTCGGATTGACAATCCAATTGCATTTCTTGAGGGCTCTTAATGCATAGAATATTTGACTTTGAACAAAACAATTTGGATCACTAATGACGTCAACAAGGTAATGTTGACATCAGCACACAGGATACTGACATTAGTGGTAGTCAGGTACCTCTGAATGCCCGTTGGATGCGGCTATGCATCCGTTACAACCAATCCTCTCATTTTTCCCTTTCTTCTTTTTGTCTTGGTTTTGTTGTTACACACTCACCTCATGTGGGATGGGCACCTCATGTGGGATGCTCAAGGTTGTTAGGTGCTTAGGTGCCTTAGACAAGGCAGCAACCTCTACTCCCCTGTTGCTCTTCGGCAGCTGCGTAGTTGGTTACTACGCGCGTTGCACAACCGACTCCTGCATAACTGATGGTTTCATAGCTCCCGTGAGAAACAGTTGTCCGTAGACGCTGCTGCTATGGTGTTGTTGTGGCTATGGCTACAACAATTGTTGCTATTACACCACTGACAGTTGTGGCTGCAGCAGCTGCTGCTACTATGCTGCAATTGCTATAGCTACTATAGTTGTTGTTACTTTGCAGCCGGAAGTTGAGGTCATGGTTGTTGCTGTTGCAAAGCCGTTGGCAGTGGTTGTCACTACAACTGTTCCTGCGGTTGCAGCAGCTGTAGCCACAGTAACAGTAGTAGCCAATGTGAGTTCTACAAGGCAGTTGGGGACGAATCACGTCACAACATCTTTTGCTCTATTGGAGGACTACGTGACATGAGCCATCAGATAAGGGCCTTAACGTTGCCGGGATCCGTACGTCCCACCCAGGCCAACCCAGTTCCATTTTTTTTGTTGTCACTACTACATGCTATATGGTGGGATAAAGAGGTCGTGTCTCTCTACAGCCCTGATATTATGAGGGAACAAGAGAATTCTCACACCAGTCATCAAGATGGCTGCTGTGTAGATGGTGCTCTACACCTAATGGCATAATATTCCGTCGCAGAAAGAACCCGAATAAGAGATCACCTAAATGGCAGTTGGGTCCAAGGCGGGCCCATGAATTGTGTATGATGATGGGATCTCCCTGGCCGATCGGATGCCATCAATTGTTCTTGGTGTGTACATTAGGAGAATGGGGAGGAGAGCTTGTGGAAGAGATCCACCGCCATTGATGTGGGACTTAGCACTTAAAACCAATACAATTGTTGGGAAAGGGGAGAGAACATCTCAGCACCGGTAGGCACACACCTTGCTCGTGCAGCACACAAAGTGAGCCCACACCGCCACATGGGGTTCAAGCCCAATCTCTCGATGTTAAACATAGGGAAGCTACTCACCAGTGCATGGACAAAGGCTGACACAGTGGCCCCCTGATGATCAGCACCCGGGAAAACATGGCAGCTCCCCAAAAATCCACATTCAGACATGGAGAAAAATCAAGGCATCCTCAAGTGTCCGAGGTCGAGCTTCCTCCACATCCAAAGAAAAGAGATTAGAAAGTAAGCAAGAGGTCATCATGTTATTCCACGTCACATTGTGGAAGAGTGCAACAAACTGTCTGAAAAGGAAACTATCTGGTGCACAGGTTGGGGCAGTAGCATTGTTCATGCAGCGTGCGGGAACCCACGCTCATTGCTTGCCGCAATCGCCAAGGCAAAGCGACAGTGGCTCTGCTGCCCCCTTAGTCTCCTGCACTAGAGTCTAAGTCTGAGAGCTCTGATTTGTCACTCATAAATGCACGTGCCAGAGTTAGCATCAGAACTACAGCTGGTATGAAGCAATGACTGATTAGGAATGAAGAATGGGCAACTGATTGAGACCCCTCTCAGTTCTAGCCTCGCGTCAGCTTTGTGAGGCTTGTTACTTAAAAGGGAAGCCAACCAGGAAAATCCTAGCATTATCCTGTCAGGCAGAATTTCCTGGGTGAGCCCTGCCGTACGCCAAATGGTCCAAAACCCGGGCGTTGTCCATTTTGCCTAAAATCTGGACCACACCAAAACAGCCACGCTGCAAATGCATTCGTGCATTCAGAATCAGCGATAAGAATAGCTACGTGCAGTTACGGCTGCCCGAACTCTGGTGCCGGCTGTACTACTCCTGAGAGTTTTCTACGTCTACTGAAGACGTGACATCCAAGGGTTGCAACCAATGGAGCTGGTCGTCTAAGGTTGTAGTGTCAGAAGTGCAAGGAGGAGGAGGACCACACGCTCAGCTTCACGTCGACACGACCAAGTGGTCACGGTAAGCTGTACAAAAAGGCAGGGACGACTCACATCATAACAACCCCCATGACCCGATGGTACGCATGTCCATACACGTGCAAAACTGGCAGAGGTGCGCAACAAGATGCTCAACAATCCATGCTTACACACCCCACTCTCAGCAACTCTCAGGTAAGGGGCAAAGCTCAACAGAACGAATGGCCACCACAAACTTTCCGCGCGCAAGTGCCTTGGTCAAGATGTAAGCCTGTTGCATGTCCGTGCTGACCTAGATGACGTAGATCACCTGTAGCCCCACAAGGTCACGCAAAAAGTGATGCTCAACAGCGATGTGCTTTGTGCGTGCATGAAATACAACAGAGTTCTCTGCAATGGCAAGAGCGCTCTGGTTGTCACAACGCAGAATGACGCAAGGCACCGACTGACGCAACTGACGAAACAGACGATGCAGCCACACCGCCTCAGCAGTCCCAGCCCCCAGAGCAACATACACAACCTTTGATGAGCTACGTACAATACAACACTTCTTACCGTTGCGCCATGAAACAGCGGTGCCACCAAGCAGGAACACGTAGCCTTTGCGACTGCGCCCATCAGGACACTACGCCTAATCACTATCTGTGTAGTCGTCGACTACTACCGAATACTACCATTAAAAGCATATTACAAGGTACGGTGTGGACACCATGTACTACACCACTCGCACTGCCACGTGAAGGGCTCTTACCCGAGGACACTGTGAAAACTACGCAAGGAGGTTGACGGCGAAGGCAGTTTCAGACCATGTGGTAGTGGCCAAGTACATTAAAGAGCCAATCAGGAGCAAGTACATGGTCACATCCACTGTCTCTCCTAGCTCTGCTGGATCATCCACCTTCAGAGCATCCTGCCCGTCAGGTATGATGGCGGTGGAGGCTGTAGGAACATCACCAAGGAGGTCAGCAAACCACTCCCCCACAACGCAGCCATAACGTGCCTGATGCAACAAGAGTGTGAGTCGCTGTCAATCACGCAAGATCTCCATTCCAAGAAACAAAGCTACAGAACCAAGGACCTTCATCCTGTAGACAGCCTGAATGACTGCCTTGGCCTCCTTCATGTCCTCCATCAAAGGAGATGCAAGCAAGAGGTCGTCCACGTAGACCAAGATGGCGGTGAGGCTCTCAGCTGTCCGTCGGAGAAAGAGGGATGGGTCAACGTCACTCTGCACGCAATCAGCACGTGTCAGTATGACGGCGATCTCCAAGTTCCAGCACCTCGGTGACTGTTTCAGGTCGTACAAGGCCTTGCGCAAGCGCCACACCTCGTCTCCGACCTTGAATCCAGGTGGCTGAACCATGTAGATTTTCTGGTGCCGTGGAGGAACGCGTTGTTCATATCCATCTCGTGCAGCTCCGAGTCGCGGTAAGCAACAACCCCGAACAGAGCGCGAGCGGTGGTCATGCGGCCAACGGGTGCGAAGGTGTTAGTGAAATCTACACCCTCAACCTGTGAGAATCCCTTGGCTGTGAAGAGAGCCTTGTAGCGATCCAGTGTGCCATCAGGCTTCACCTTCTTCCGAAAGACCCACTTGGCCTGTACAACCTTCCGCCTAGATGGGAGGTCGACAAGCTCATAGACCCCGTGGTCATGGATGGATCTCAGCTCATCCTCACAAGCTGCACGCCACAAGTTTGCATCATGAGCTGAGAGTGCTTCCTTCAACGTGCCTAGATCTGGCATCATAGAGGGAGAGTTCCGGCTGGCTACGACACATGCCTCTGGGCTCGGTCTGACCACGACAAGGTCAGCTGCAGCATCGCAAGCGACCAAGAACTCTCGGGAGACCAACTCGTAGCCCACAGGACATGCCGGATGCACCTCAGTGTAGTCCACATGTACACTAAGTCCAAGGGCCTCCGTGCCAGGCTGGCCACTCCGAACAGTACAAGTCGAGCATCTAGATGATGAGTCAGCAGGTCGTTGAGCCCTAGATGCCAGTGATCGGAGATGACCGTCGGGCTCGCGGGAGTAGCCCAATGCAGAGGTGCTCACCTCTGCATTGGGCACCTCAGGCGTCATAGAGGGAGAGCTCCGGCTGGCTAAGACACATGCCTCTGGGCTCGGTCTGACCACGACAAGGTCAGCTGCAGCATCGCAAGCGACCAAGAACTCTCGGGAGACCAACTCGTAGCCGACAGGACATGCCGGATGCACCTCAGTGTAGTCCGCATGTACACTAAGTCCAAAGGCCTCCGTGCCAGGCTGGCCACTCCAAACAGTACAAGTCAAGCATCTAGATGACGAGTGAGCAGGTCGTTGAGCCCTAGATTCCAGTGGTCGGAGACGACCGCTGGGCTCGCGGGAGTAGCCCAATCCAGAAGTGCTNTGCATTGGGCACCTCAGGCGTCATAGAGGGAGAGCTCCGGCTGGCTAAGACACATGCCTCTGGGCTCGGTCTGACCACGACAAGGTCAGCTGCAGCATCGCAAGCGACCAAGAACTCTCGGGAGACCAACTCGTAGCCGACAGGACATGCCGGATGCACCTCAGTGTAGTCCACATGTACACTAAGTCCAAGGGCCTCCGTGCCAGGCTGGCCACTCCGAACAGTACAAGTCGAGCATCTAGATGATGAGTCAGTAGGTCGTTGAGCCCTAGATGCCAGTGATCGGAGACGACCGCCGGGCTCGCGGGAGTAGCCCAATGCAGAGGTGCTCACCTCAGGCTACTGGAGATGGCTATTGGGCCATAGCCGCGGGTGAAACAAGTGCATGCATATGAGTGGGTGTGACAGGGAGACTAACACTGGCATGGGATCGGGTGTGCCTAAGGGGACTGATGCCCGTACGAGATCAGATGTGCCCGAGGGGTCTGACAACCGCAGGGGATCAGGTGTGTCAGAGGGGACCAACACTGGCACAGGATCAGGTGTACCTGAAGGGTGTGACACCGACACGGGAATAGGTGTGTCAGAGGGGATCAACACTCGCACGGGATCAAATGTGCCAGAAGGGTCTGACACCGGCACGGGATCAGGTGTGCCAAAGGGGACCGACACTGGCACGGGATCAGATTTGCCAGAAGGGTCTGACACCGGCATGGGTTGAGGTGTGCCAGAGGGGACTGATGAGGCTACTGAACCCACAGCCACAAAAGCAAGATCGACAGCAGCCAGAGACCGGCCGTAGGTGAGGGGGCCCCGGATGGACCCACCTACAGGACTAGTCTCCCCCATCCGTCGTGAAGCCACACAAGCAGGGATGTGGTCACCGGCTAGCGAGAGATTGCTGGAAAAGTTGCGGTAGGTGAGAGACTCAAAGAAGAGAGCATCTCGAGACTCGACAATGCGATAGCGAGCAGGGTCCCAAAAGCTCCAGGCCTTTGACCGCAGGGAGATGCCGAGGAAGGTACACATTTGTCCACAAGGTGAGACCTTGGCCCGTGCTGGTCCTAGGTGTACTAGACGCAAGCAAGGGACCCCCAAACGCGGGCGAGACGGAGATCAGCACGATGGCCAAACCACAACTCGTACGACGTGACATGGTCTAGAAGTGGACCATGCAACAAGCACTTCCAGACCCACGTGATGTAGGAGAAGCCCTCAAAGGCAAAGGACTCCAGAAGACCGTACTCAGATCGAATAGCGTGAACCGCATCCTCCCTGGCACGGTTCCAACTATCAGACACACCGTTCCGCTGTGGTGTAGCAGGGGCAGGAAGCTGGTGCAAGATACCGTGCTCAGCAAAGTAGGCATCCATCTCGCCTGGGAACTCACCACCACGATCCGAGCGGAACGTGTGGAGGGTGTGATGCGAATGACGCTCAGCCATCACAAGCCACAGGCAGACCGCGAGCGCGACATTGCTCTTGTGGCGGAGGCTATAACCCCACCGCATCCGATTGAAGTCATGGGTCAGGGTGAGAACATATCAACCCCGATTAGAGAGGGACTCGACTGGGAGAGGAACGAGAAGGTCCGAGTGGACCAACTCTAGTGTGCGTAGTATCCAAAATGAGGAGTCAGGGTAAGAGCAGCGATGCATCTTACCCTGGGCGCAAAAAAGACAATCGGTCTTGGGCGGCATCTCAAAGGAAGCTGCGTCAAGGCCGAGGGCTGGCCGAGTTCCAATGAGCTTGGACACAGCTCACATGGCAAAGGCGATGATGTAACAAGCCCTGGTGCCTAGGGGAGAGAACACCAGTGACAAACACACGTGTAGAAGAGAGAGGGGCAGAAATAGATGGAATGCAATGAGACACATGATAGAGGTCATCAACAACAGAGGCACAAAGCATGATGGCACGTGTGTCAAGAGCACTCATTGTGGCAGAGTCAGCAGAGTGCTCAATGGTGAGGCCCATCTTGGTACATGCACAAACAGAGAGCAAGCTAAGCTCAAGAGAAGAAACAAAGAGCATATCATGAATGTTCAAGGGGCTAGACGGACCATCAAACCGCACAACCCCAATTCCCTGCACAGGCAACGACTGACCACACCCTGTGCAAACGAACCAAATAGACGCAACGGGGCCCAGCACAATGAAGTCACTACGATGACAGGTCATGTGATAGGTGGCACTAGAGTGAATGATCCAAGTGCCACTTGACTCACGACCACTCGTCAACACAGAGCAACATGCCACATTATACTTTGCCTCTGATAAACGCTTACGAGAGGACTCATGACAAAGATGAACAACACGGATCTATGACTCATCAAGCCATTCGGTACTGTCAAGTCCATCCTCACCGCAAGCCAACTTAGCTCCACCACAAGCATCATCACGACCAAAAAATGCAGTAAGACAAGTTGTCGCGGGACCACTCGGCTGTGACAACACACTCGCACCTCCTTGAGTACAAAGCGCTAGCAGTTGACGAAGCTGCGCAATGGTGCGATCGCGAGAGTCCATATCACTGTTGCTGCCTGATGAAATGGATGCGTCTATTGCAATCGTGGTCGCAGCGCACCCCAGTCGTGTGTCACTCGAGGAAATCCGCTGCATGTCCGCCGCCTGAAAGCCTCAAACTATCCGAGTCCAGTCAAGGGGATGCTTACACTCTGTGTAGCGGTGAGCGCCTCCAAAGTTGTAGCAATGGACAGAACATCTATTGCCAGTACGCACCGGCTACTGCTACTACTGTTGCTATCCCTTCCCGCACCATTTCTTCCCCTTCTTCCCATGTACGGCCGCTGCAGCGCCCTGAGTGTGGCCGCTCGGGGTAGAGGAGGAGGAGGAGGCGACAGAGGAGGGGCTGGTGAGCTGGGACAAAGGCCTAGGAGGGGTCGCAATCACTGCTGTAACAAGTGGACTCTGCTGATGGGCGATAGAATCCTCATGAGCCAATGTGGCCTGGAGGAAGTAGCAATGGGCCCACAGAAGCAGTTGGACTCACTCCGAAAACTCAGAGAGAGCCACATTGCTACTTCTGCAGCGGCAGCAGCAGCAGCGCGCGGCAGCGGCAGCCAGCAGCAGCCGCAGCGCGCAGCAGTAGCAGCAGCAGCAGCAGCAGCGCAGCCGCCGCTGCCACCGCTGCATCCGCAGCTACACAGCTGCTGCTGCAGCTAACAGCGCAGCTACAGCAGCAGCTGGGCGGAAGCTGCTGTGCAGCTTCCGCGCAGCATCCGCGCGACCACTGCAGAGCGGCTGCACGCACGCCCAGATTCGCGAGAGAAGAAAAAAAAAAGAAAAAAAAGGGAGACAAGCCGATGTCAGCATTTTTACTTGCTGACGTCATCAGTCGTGCTGATATCAGCAACCACCTGCCGACGTTAGCACCAGACTTAGTCAATTTTTTGGCCGGACAGTCAAAAGTTGCCAGCGTTTCAACTCCTCGAGAAACGCTAAAGCTTTTAGAATCCAACAAACTTCATCCGTCCCCCCATACTGAGCGATGACATGAGTCTGTCCGACAGCAAGGAGAAGGGACCAGGCGATCCCTCCTCCTCCTCGTCTGGCGTACTGAGAACACGCTCGCAGGCCATTGAGGACCTGCGCAGCCATCAGAATGAGACGCGTCGTCTCCAGAGAGAGCAGACTGACGCTATCCGCACACTGACGGAGCTTCTGCGCGCTCAGTCCACGGCTCCTCCGCGGATTCCTGAGGGAGCTGCCAGAGTTGCGGTCTCTACCCAGCATTTGGTCCAGGCGATCGTGACAGGCGCTCCACCTGACCCACCACCTGCTAACCTCCTTGATGATGAGCCACTACACGATGAGCCATTCATGCCAGGCATCACGGCTGATTCCCAGGAGCAGGAGATTCGAGTTCTCCAGGAGCGCCTCCGTCACCTGCAGACGGGTACCCGACCTCCACCGGTTTCCCCGATACGATCATCACCTGACTACCCTGGAGATCACCCTCTCCCAGGAGTTTTTCCCGTCTCTCATCCTCCTCAGCCTGCGGTTGCTCTCCCCACAGAGCGGCAACCTAAGGACTTTGAGGCACCACCTCCACGGTACATCAGCGAGGATGGCTTCGACTGTTGGGAGATCATGTTTCAGGTGTGGGCTACATCTGAGGGAGTGTGGCCTTACTACCACAGCCCGTACCAGTCTACAGACCCAGCACAGGCACTGACAGCAGCCCGGGCCATGCGCGGACTTCTCTACGCCATGCCACGCGAGACTGTCGTC